>PVIC010020363.1:0-29601 GCA_004025085.1 Thryonomys swinderianus | reverse complement strand
TGTAGTTCAGGCTGGCCCTGAGCTCACTATGGTGCCCAGGCAAGCCGCCGCGAACTCAGCAATCCTCCCATCTCTGCCTCCCGAGTGCTGGGATTACAGGCGTGAGCCACCACGCCCAGCATTATATGTGGTAACCGGGGATCGAACTCAGGTCCTTACGCTTGCGAGGCAGGCGCCGGAACCACTGAGCTAACCCTCCTGCCCCCAAGCTTCATTTTTAACAAGTCCTTTTTTCCTTCTCTCCCCTAAAGAAGGAGTCAGTTCTTTAGGCGGCCTGAGAATTCACGTTCAGGAACAAGAGGGCCAGAGTGAGTCAGTCCTTCGCAGCCAAGGCCCGTGCCCAGGGGCTCGGCTTTGCAGGGTTCCATGGCCCCGGCCAGCCCAGGAGTTTCGCTTGCCTCTTTCTGCTCAGAGTCCCAATGAGGAATGAACGCATGCACAAGTGTGTGTTTGTGACAGACTGACATTTAATACAGACTGTAAATGCCTGTTCTGCAGAAGGTAACCGAGCTAGTTTGGGGTTTTGGACTTGAAGCTGAGAATAACCAGAAACCTGCCTGGGAACTTTTTTTGGGTTTCCTACAGAAGAGAAGTGAGAAAAGAAATAATTGTACTCCAGGGAAATGCATAATTTAGAAGCTGTCTGCATGCATAAGAAAACAGGCTGTAGCTGCTCTGTGAACTCAGGGAGGGGGCTGGGGCCATTGTTTCCCTTTCTTCCCTGGGTGTTTGTGTAAAAAGATGGCCCGATGCTTTTCTGGCTCCCTACAGGGCAGCAAGGCCCTGGCCTTCAGAAGCGTTGGGCCCTAGGGGAGCCGACTGCTTACTTTCCCCTGCCTCCCTTTCCCTAACTCACCAGCTCTCCCCTTCCTGGGAAGCCTTCTTCCTCCTGCCTGACAGGGAAATGGGAGTATGGAAAGGCCATCCAATAGCTTTGGTCACTGTGGGCTGACAGTCCCTCCTCCCCCCACTTTCTGCCCATCTAGGAAATATTGGGAACCTCATGAGGGGTCTCTGGTCCAGGGGCAATGCTAAAGGAGTCAGTCATTGATCTCCTCTGTGTCCTTAAGCATTTCTATAACATTCAGTTTAACCTGCTTCCACGCCTTTGAGGATAGTAGGGAAAGACTGAGCATGGACAGCTCCGCACCCTGGCCCCTGAGGGTCTGAATTCCTATGGTACTTCACATTTAATTGGACACCTTGGGTGCAGAGGCTGTTTGGTTCTGGGCTGCAGGAGGAACATATTCTCATGGTAGGATAAGGCCTAGTGACCATGGTTTTTTTTTTTTTTTTTTTGGAGACAGGGTCTCGCTTTGTAGTTCAGGCTGGCCCTGAGCTCACTATGGTGCCCAGGCAAGCCGCTGCGAACTCAGCAATCCTCCCGTCTCTGCCTCCTGAGTGCTGGGATTACAGGCGTGAGCCACCACGCCCAGCATTATATGTAGTTACCAGGGATTGAACTCAGGTCCTTGCGCTTGCAAGGCAGGTGCCAGAACCACTGAGCTAACCCTCCGGCCCGACCATGGTTATTTTTGAGTCCAGGACAAGAGGAGACCCAGAGTCCCAGGAATACAGTGGTTACAGGGCCTGTTGGGGAGGAAAGGTGCCAGGAGGGGAGCAGCTTCTTTTTGATAGATAAATCTGTTAAAGTGATACGGGTTTTTTGGTGTGGTTTTTGCTTGTTTGTTTTGGGTTTTTTATTTTTGGAGACAGGATCTTGCTGTGCAGTTCAGGCTGGAGATAAACTTACTATATTGCCCAGGTTGACCTTAAACTCATGGCAGCCCTCCTTCCTCAGCCTGTCAGGTGCTGGAATTATGGGTATATACCACTACACTTGGTTTGTTGAGTTGTTGGGTTGTTTGTTTGTTTTAAGGAGGTGCTAGGGATACTTGCAAGGGAGGCACAGTGCCATTGAGCCAAATCCTCAGCCCTGTTGGGGATTTAACAGCTCTTTAAACCTGAGATGTTTTATTGGTTTTGCTGTATGTGTTTTTTCAGTATGGAGACTTGAACTCATGGATGGGTTCAAGGTTCTAGGCAGGTACAGTGCCACGGAGCCGCAGCAGTTGGCCCAAGTGGCTTCCCTTTGGAAGAGTTGGTTTCAGTGAGGTTTAGAGGACAGCTCTGCAGGCTTTCTCTTAAATGCACAGATGGATGGATCCCAGACATAATGCAGCAAGGAAGATCTGATTTTGTTTTTCTTCCTTCCCAGACTCTAAATAATTTTATCTTCAAAGCATGACGCAGGTGTTAATTAACACTCAGCTCTCTCCCGGGAGGCAGGCGAGTGGGAGCATCACCCCATTAATGAAGTCCAGGGAACAGACGGTGCCAGAGCCCCAGCCAGGAGAGCCGGGAAGCAGCGCGTCTGGCCCTGCCCTCAGACCTTTCCTTGGACTTAACTCACTTGGTTACCCTGGGAGCCACCCCGCTTTCTCAGTGTCCACAGGTCCCACTAGAATGAGAGGGGAAGGGAGTGCTAGAGGTGTTTGGTATTGTGGGGTGTTGGTATGGGAAATGTAAGGGTTGGGGAAAAATTCTAGGAAAATTCCCTCTCCTTGAGATTCTCTATCACAGGAGGCTGAATAGACCATCAAGTTCATTCACTTACTAACTTTTTTTTTTTTTAATAAAAACGAGCTGGGCATCAGTTTTTGAGCAGGGTGTTTCACAGGGAGTCACTTTTCCCAGACATGCTGGCTAGCCCTCAGGGTCCTGCCGATGGGGGAGCTGATCCTTCACATCCATTGGCCAGGCTGCTGTGGGGTTTGCTGGCTGCACAGGCACATGGTGGCTTGAAGCGCTGGGGCTCTCCCAGACTCCGGAAGTGGACGGGAATCTGGATGTGACTACTGGATGCGGGGAAAAGGGTGTGGGGTGAGTGAGTCCTAAGTGGCCTCAACTCATGCTTGTTCATAGCCATCTTCAGTCCTGTCCACTGTCTGGAGATGGTGATGGCAGCGGTTTGCTGGGTATCTGAGTACCTACTGAGAGTGCTGAGCTGCGACTCAATCCCTAGTTCTAGAAGAGTCCTCCATTGGGGAGATCGGGCACAGCACAAGAAACAGTCAAAAGGGTGTCATGTCAGTGTGCAGTGTTGCTGCCTCTGGGTGACCCTTGGATTCTGCTTGTCTCCGAGGAAGACTTGTTCCCTTCCCTAATGCCGTTCCCTTACCTTGGCACTGCAGGCTCTGAGAACCAGCCCTAGACCTCTGCGTGAGGGTCCTTGCTCTGAAGACGTCACCTGTGTGTGGAGCCTGCCCCACACCACCCCCTGCCAAACCACGGCCTTTACCTGTGTCTTCCGGTGTTTCCCGTGCGACCCGTCCTGTGGGAGTGCCTCGTGGGCGGCCCCAGAGTTCACTCCACGCTCAGCAGCGCCAATGGTGAAGATGACAAGATCCAAGACTTTCCAGGCATATCTGCCCTCCTGCCACCGCACCTACAGCTGCATTCACTGCAGGGCTCACCTGGCCAATCATGATGAACTGATTTCCAAGGTACATGCTCCTTGCAGACCTTTCCTGCCTACCCCTGGGGAGGGCACTTCCAGCTGTTGAGGTTGCAGAACTTTACAAGCTCTCCTGAGACGAGGATATTGTAGCTCACTTCACGTAGAAGGATGGCTGGCCTCTGTGTCTGTCTCACTTAACTAAGAAGCAACCATGAGCTGTAGGGACAGGATTTATTGTCTTAAAAATGAGAGATCATCCTTGTGGGAATCTTTGGGCTCTGGCAGCTTGCAGGTCAGAAAGGAGGGGCTAAGGAATGATTGGAGCCTTATGGTCGGCTTGCTTAGTTTAGGTTGGCAGATGAATTCTCTGAAGAGGGCTTTCTGTTGGGAACATAAATTTGAAGAGCGAGCGGTAGGGTCTTGTAAAGGGTTCGTTGTTTTTGTTTGCAGCCTGGGCATTGACTCCAGGGCCTTCCTCATGCTAGGCAAGGACTCTGTCATTAGCTACGTGCCCAGGCCTTTTTAGAGGGCTTATTAGCTAAGACCACAGAGCCCCTAGCAAGCCCCAGGGAGAGCATGACTGAAATGAGTGGCCTTTGGGGAGGAAGAGAAGTGGACTTTTGAGAACCTGACCCACTTGCGCGTGAGGGCCTTTAGGGCTTTTCCATAAGGTAATGTGGAGTGACATTTGGTCATAATCAAAGCAGAGCCCAGTTTCTTCCCCTCGAACCTCAGCAGCTGCTTGTAAAATTGAGGCTGGGGGTTACTAAGAAATAAACCCAGCATATCAGTTGTGCAATCCAGGAACTGGATACTTGAAGTTTGGTTCTCCAGGGAGCTTCCTCCCTCCTGGCCCTAGGTTCCCCAGGGAGGAGAAACTGGTTTTACTAGACTGCATGACAAAGAGAAAAAGATCATGGGAGACTTTTCCCTTAAACAGCATCTTTCATGCCATTAAAGGGGAAACTTTTGTGCAGACCTGGGGTATGATTAAAAGACACCCAAAAAACCATTCCTGACCTATTTATAAGAAATGCTAGAAAAGGTGCTTTGCTTTCTCTGCTTCTGGCTTGGTAGCCTCCACCAGAGAGGACTGATGACCCAGTCACCAGGTATAGAGCTTTTCTGCCCAGCTGGCTGATTTGACACAGGAAGTCTGTTGTAGTCAGACTGTCAAACCAACCCTGAAGACTGATCTCCTGTTCTAGGCCCGTGCCAGGCTGTCCGGAGCCCGCACATTCCTGGCTGAACTTGCACTCTGCCCCACCTTCCCTTCCCTGCAGTTTTGAAAATTACTTGCCTTTGTGCTATTAATATTTCCTACAGCTGAGTTTCTTCATCAACTAATCCATCTCATTAAATTCCTGTTTAGTTTTGGGGGAACCTCTTCTCTGGAAATGGGAGGCTGAGTCAGAGAAAGGAATAGCCAGTTCTCTGGGCAGTGGAAGTGGGGCTGCAAACTTGGAAGGAAATTGTGAGTTTTCCTTTTTTTTTTTTTGAGACAGGGTCTTGCTTTGTAGTTCAGGCTGGCCCTCAGCTCACTATGTAGCCCAGGCAAGCCTCGAACTCAGCAATCCTCCTGCCTCTGCCTCCCAAGTGCTGGGATTATAGGCATGAGCCACCACGCCTGGCAAGACTTCTTTTTAATGCAAGGAAGACATACTGTGTATCATAAAAATTTGAGGCACCAGTGAAGTGTGTTTGTAGTATACCTTCTGTATACTGCAAATGGCTACTTGGCAAAAAAATGGTCTCACGAGAAATCTTTAAGGTAGGAGTTTAGTTATATTTCATACTGATGGAGAAGCTGAGACTCGCTGTCCAGAATCTCACAGTAGCAAAGAGAATTTTTACTTGGAGTAGGTATTTGGCAAATATTTCTGGAAGAGATGGTTATTTGAGCCAGGCCTTGTAAGTAGACAGAAGTTGAGCACACAGTGAAGGTGACCGGCTTCCAGGTTTGTCCTGTCTGGCTGGCCGGGTACGCAGGGCCTTTGACAGCCTTGTAGAGCTTCTCAGCCAGGTCTCCAGCCGCTTCCTCACTTTGTTCAGCCCCTGGGAACCAGCTCATTTCCCCGGAACCCTTCAGTTCCCTGAAGGTGCAGGTGAGGGCATCTCTGGCCTCTTCTTGCGGAGATGCCCCCCCCCCCCTTCTCATGGGTCTGGTCTCCAGATCAGAACTTGACTGTGGCAAGAGCTTGGTAAGTGATCACATCAGTGGACAGATGGAGCTGGAATCTGGGAGAAAACAAGCAATGAGTGAAAAGACACGAAGTGAGCAAAAAATGGCTCGTTGGCCTTACGTTCTCCTTCCGGCCCCTGTTGCTGCAGAAAGGCTCATTCACAAGTGCAGGCCAAAGTCAGCACAGGCTTTGGTTTCATTGGCTGCAGCCGGTGCACAGATGGGGTGCAATAGAGCCTGATGATTTAAGGGCCTGGGTGAAATGCCCAACTGGGGAAAGAGCGAGGGAACTGTGCTGAGTGTTGTACAAAGATTCCTTTATTTTGCTCCACAGCCACCCCCGGCCTAAATAATCTATAGATTCTTATGCAGGTCCGCCTAATGGAAAGATCATCGCCCAACTCCTTCCTCGGAAAATGGGCCTTTTCATTTTTTCCTCTTTTCCATTTAAGAAAGCTCAAGGAGAGAATGTCCCTCCTGTTCTCCACTCTTGACTCCATCTCCTTCAGTTTCAGGATCTGCCCAGTGGGAGCAGAAGCTGGGGAGCAGATAGGGAGCTGCCAGCAGTGTGGTTAGGCGACACTTTGAACCTTGGGATGGGACCTTTGGTCCGAAGGCTTGACATTTGTTAAGGGAAAAGAAATAAAGACAAAACAACAACAAAAAAACCCAGTGTTCCTGTCTGTCTTCATTATGAAGAGGACATTACGGGTCCAGAGAACTGGCCAGCAGAGGACTTGGGGGAGCCCCAGGCCTGCAGCCCTCCTGGCAGTGTGGTTGAGCCTGTGTGGAGCTGTGCAGAAGAATCAGAAATGATTGAAGCTTGTGTACCTCAGTGAGGGAAAGAATCCTGCACTGGGCCTTCTCCCTTCCCAGCTGGTTCCCATTCCTAGAGGCCTCATTACCTGCAAGCAGCTCCCCAGCCTCTGAGTCTGTTTCTCCTCAAGGGGGCAAAACATCCACTGTGCTTAACGATGTCCTAGCCCATTAGGGCCGCTAGAGCAAGTGCGCACTGGCTTCTTCTCTGTGGCCTCTCATGGTGGAAGGAACTGAGGACTCTCTCTGGCTTCTTTATAAGGACACTAACCCCACTTATGAGGCTTTGCCTTCATGACAGAATAACCTCTCTAAGGCCCCCGTCCTAATACTGTCACGTGGGGAGGGATTTTGTTTTGGTTTGAGACCAGTCTGTGCCATCTGGCCCAGGCTGGCTTTGAACTCGAGGCGATCCTAATGCATCAGCCTCCTGAGCTCTGGGATTATAGGCGTGTGCCACTGCACCTGGCTGGAGGTTTAGATTTCAATTTGGGTGGGTGGGGGCACGCATTTGGGGCATAGAAAATAGGCAGCGCTTGGTATGTGTTTACTCTGTGCCATCCCTGTCACAGTCACAGCCCCACACAGCAGGCGGCCTCCCTGGGAAAGGGAGTGGGTTACCTCATGGCGTTGTTGTAAGGCTCCGATGAGATCATGGATGTGTGGGTGGTTTGCAAATTAAAAGGTTTATGCAAATATGAAGTAATTTGCTTCTCTTGGTCTTACTTTCCAGAAAAAAAGGGTGGAAGGGAATACATTGCGGGAGGGGATCGCTCCTGCTTGGTGCCAACATACTTTGCTGTAGAACTTGGAGCCCAGGAGTGGGGCATGAGGCAGGGCCACTAGAAAGCTAGTGCATCGTGCAGGGATGCGGAGAGCAGTCCTGGAGCACTTGTCCAGCATGTGCCAGGTGCCGAGTTCAGTTCCCAACACAGGAAACATACACACGCACACACATGAAAGTTCATTCTGTGTGCTGGTGTAGAAAGGCAGCAGCCTTTCTCTGGAGGAATAGGGGGAGGCTTTGAATTGATCATGGAGCTATCTGGGGAATGTGCTGAGGCGTCCTGCACCCTCTGTCTTGAGGGTGTTATGGTCCAAGTGCTGGAGTGTTTGCATGAGAAATATTTTGAGTTGGCACAAGGAATTGCTCATACTGTTGTTTCTTTCTTTATGGTGCCAGCCCCAGTATAAAAATACGCTTTGATCCAACCGAGCCTGTTATTATTTTATAACCAGTTAGCAGCCTCGTGTGAGCATAATCTAAATTGGTGGCAGCCACTCTTATGGAACCCTGGGTCCTAACAGAGCTTTTGTCTGTGGTCCTTCCCTTGCCTCCTCCCTTCTGCCGATCCTGCTGAGTGGAGTAGGTCATTCGGGAATGGAATTGAATTAGTCTGTCACAAACCCACTCTGGGGACTTGTGACTTCATTCCAAGGCACAGGTGGCTCTGTGCTCTGGGTCCTTGAGGAAAGGCACATCAGAGGCTGCAGATTGAACATCCAGGGCAAGTGGAAGAAATGTTTTGTTCGCCCTCCAATACTATTTGCTATTGTTATGTCAGATTATCTTCTGAGACAAGTGCAGGGTTCTCAGAATTGCAGATAATCTGTTACAAAGCTCCTCTTCATGAAGAAACAGGCCTCTGGGGAGGCAGTGACAGCCGGAGGCCACCCAGCCCCAGGGGCCAGGCTGTGGTTTCCCAGCCCTCAACAGTTTTCTGTGCAGAGCCCTGACCTGACTTGCTTTTGAGCCCTGGGCCATGTTTCTGTTCCTGGGAACCTAGGAGGTAGATTGTTTCTTTCCCTATGGTCCTCCCTTGGGCTCACAGTGGTGGCATTTGGTTCTTCTTCAGCCTAGAGATTAGATGCTGGGCTGCTTTTTGAGACAGGGTCTCACTTTGTAGTTCAGGCTGGCCCTGAGCTCACTATGGTGCCCAGGCAAGCCGCCGCGAACTCAGCAATCCTCCTGTCTCTGCCTCCCGAGTGCTGTTTTTTTTTTTTTTTTTGAGACGGGGTCTTGCTTCGTAGTTCAGGTTGGCCTTAAGCTCACTATGTAGCCCAGGTCAGCCTCAAACTCTCAGCAATACACCTGCCTCTGCCTCCCGAGTGCTGGAATTACAGGCGTGAGCCACCTTGTCCAGCACCATGGTGTATGGTGCTGATTACTGGTGGGTGTGAATCACCATGCTCAGTATTGTTGTATGTGGTTACTGGGGATTGAACACTGGACCTTGCTAGGCAGGGGCTGGAAACACTGAGCTAAATCTCCAGCCCCCTGTTTGTTTGTTTGTTTTGTACCTGGTGTTTGAACCTGGGGCCTTGTGCTTGTGAGACAAGTGTGGCAGGCACCCTGCGCTAAATCCCTGGCCTTTATGTGTTGCTTTGAGAAGACAAGAAATGGTGAGATGTTCTGAAACCTCATGTTCTCATGGCCACCAGCAGCTGACCCTGCCTCAGTTTCCCACCCTGTCTTTGAACCCTCATAGAACACGTTCTACGCCAATGACTCCCCATGTAGTGGATATGGAGGGTCTGCTGGTGTGGAAGGACAGAGATCCGTGTCCTCTGTCCTATTGACTCTTGTCAGGGCAGGGTTTCTTTTTCCTTTTCTTTCCTCTCCTTCGGAGTTGTGTGAAATGGTCTCACTGTGTAGTTCAGAGTGGAAGTGAACTGTGTGCCCTGGACTGGTTTTGAACTCCTGCCTCAGCCTCCTGAGTGCTGTAATTACAGGTGTGCACCACCATGACAAGGCTCGCTCCTTTTTGCCTCCCTTACTGGGACTTAAACCCAGGACCTCACACATGCTAGAAAGACACTACCACTGAGCCACGTCCCTATCCCTTTAATTACTTTGAGACAGACTTTTTCTTACTTAGTTGCTAGGCTGGCCTCGAACTTAAGATCCTTTGCCTCAGCACTGTCTGAATAGCTAGGATTACACATTTAACCAAGTTGGCTTTATGAAGAGAATCGCTTTTTCCAACCTAAAACTACTTCTTTTCCCTCAAGTATTTGGCCTGTGAAAGCCCTTTCTTTTCCCAACAAAGTGTCAGCTCCTTTGTGCCTCTGTAGAGTGACCTGGTGACCACCCAGGAAGGCATGACAGGTGAACCACATCTGTGCCAAAAATTTCCGCGCTGAAGGGATGTGGTTAGATTACAGTGTTGAAGCTTGTAAATATATATCTTCATGCTATCTTCCTTCTGCAGAAACAGAGACTGACATAGTCCCGGGGGAAACAATCCATAAATGATGTTGGGATAACGTGGGTAGTATCGACAGTCCACGATGGACCATTCAAACTGGATCTCTGGGGTCTGTCTGGTCTATGTGGTGATGGCACTGGGGCCCGTGCCTGTGTCTGCTCTTTTACCTCATCTGTTCCGTGCCATCAGTGCACAGATACACAGTCCATGTGTAGAGCACTGTGCTCGGTAGTGGGGTGTTCCCTTCAAAGGGTTCATCCTCAAGGAATTGTTACTCTGTTTAATGGGAGAAGAGGTCCACAAGTCACCCTGAAGTTTGTGCCATATCTTGTGTTTCTGTTAAAGGCAGAATCCTTAACTGTGATGCTGCCTGTGTCCTGGTTGCCAGTGAATTACTTGAAGACACAGTTGTGATGTCATTTTGAGTCTTTTTTCTTTTTTTTTTTTTTTGAGACAGGGTCTCGCTTTGTAGTTCAGGCTGGCCCTGAGCTCACTATGGTGCCCAGGCAAGCCGCCACGAACTCAGCAATCCTCCTGTCTCTGCCTCCCGAGTGCTGGGATTACAGGCGTGAGACACCACGCCCAGCACTGTGGTATGCGGTATTGATTGTTGGTGGGCGCTGAGTCTCCACACCCAGCATTGTATGTGGTTACCGGGGATCGAACTCAGGACCTTCCACTTGCTAGGCAGGCGCGGGAACCACTGAGCTAACCCTCCAGCCCTCATTTTGAGTCTTTAACAGCGCAGTGCTTAAAAAACTGGAAAATCCTCAGGGACTGTTTAAATAAAGGACTATCAGTGCTATAAGACAGAGACCTTGCTGGATGTGGTGACACATGACTGCAGTCCTAGCCACTTGGGATGCTGAGGCAGGAAGATCTGAAGTTCCAAATAGCCTAAACAATTTAGCAAGATAAATAAAATATAAACGGTTAGGGATGCAGCTTAGCATTCGCTGGGTTCTGGGGTCCGTGGACTCCTGCAGCTGTGTGATTCTGTGTGCACATATATTTTTCTAGATTACATGTATTATTTTGTTTTCTAGATTTTATGTATTTTTCTAAGAAGGGTTTCATAGTTTTCATCACATTCTCAAAGTTGTTGGTTAAAGCAAGAAACCAGCCAAACCCTTAAGAACCAACCATCTGTGTAGAAAGCAAGGCTCAGGGAAGACTTGGAAGGAGTGGGATTGAGCTGTGCCTGGAACCCTGAGCCTGGGCATGTGGAAATGAACAGGGAACAGCTGGTGCAAAGGCATCACGAGCAAAGAGACAAGCGGGCAGCGGGCAGCGGGCAGGGCAGAACCATTGTTTGGGTTAGATGTTGAGGAACCGTGTGAAAACATCACAGAGGAGCTTGACCCCGATGCTCAGAGGAATCGAAGTTCAGACTTCAGGCCATTTACACTTCGTTTCCACTGAGGACTTCTGAGCAGACGCCATCATGCCTGCTGTGCTGTGGGAGGCAAAGTGCTGGGGAAGGGAGAGAAAGGGCATCGACCGAGCGCGCCCGGGGCTGGGGTCTGAGCGCCTTCCAGGCACACAGTCTTCATTCCGGAAATGGCTGCGGCCATTGCTTGGCAGACCGGAAGTCTCGGACCCGTAGGGATGGGTGAGACGCAGAGTCCAGGAAGTTGTGCTTTGCACAGGGGGTGTGCACTTGTCCTGCTGTCATATTTGGTCGCAGTGAAAACGAATCATCTGTGTACCTTGCTCACCAATTTATTATCAAAGGAACTGTTGGGGACCAAGGGTGGTGATTTTTAAAAATTTCTTCCCCACAGACGGGAGCAAGAATCAAGCTCTGATAACGTCCTTTTCTATGTGGTTACTTTAATTACCAAAAGGAAATGTTGACTTGAGCAGTGAGGCATAATGAAAATTAACGCTGCGGTTTACAAAATGCCTGTAAGGTTTTAATTGTCAGACTGACTTGTGCTTTCGTGTTTTGGTAGTGCGTAAGGACACAGGTGAGTATAAGCTTGTGATCCTATTCAGAATCCAAAGAAGCTTTTTATTTTTATTTATTTATTTATTGTTTATTTATTACCACCAACGTATTCTGAGAGCCAAGAAGGAGCTGCAGGCCCCCTCTCCTGAGGTCCCCTCGCCTGAGCCCCAGGCTCTCTCCCTGCCCTTCTGGAATCATAAAGCTGCTGCACCATTACTGGTTTGGCTGTTGTGTTTTGAGGCCCGGCTAAGACCCACTGTCAGGTACTGTTGTTCAGCTTACTACTCCTTAAGCTTTAAATACCATGTGCTACCATGCCTGGCATCACTTACTTTATGCCTTTGTTCCAAGGTAGGGATGAAGTGTCTTGTCGAGGGCCGGGGTTACCAAGAAGCCAGCAGGGTTGAGATCTAGGTGTGGCCAGTGCAGCTCTGTTCACTGTCAATTTTTTTTTTTTTTTGAGACAGGATCTTGCTTCGTAGTTCAGGCTGGCCCTGTGGTTGCTATGTAGCCCAGGCAAGCCTCAACCTCACAGCAATCCTCCTGCCTCTGCCTCCCGAGGGTTGGGATCACAGGAGTGAGCCACCACACCCGGCTGTCCAGCATCAATTTTATAGTCTCTCCCAGTATTACTGGTGGTAAATCCTATGCTTTCTTCTCCCCTAGCTGGAGCATCTTCTTTTCTTTCTACTTAATTCCACCTGTCCCCTAAGACCAGCTCAAGTATTTTGTGCTTGGAAGTCTTCCTCCTGTAGGATTCCCTCCCTCCTCTGAAGGTCTGTAGAACTCACTGCTGGTTGTTCTTTTGGCAATTAATAATGTCTGGCTTAGGGTGAGGCATGTTCTGTTTTGGTTACATCTACTTTTTACATGTAATTACCTGATATCGTAACAAGGTTCTAAATGTCCTGGAGTCATAGATCAGAACTTTAGAGCTGGAGTTGCTTTTTCTTTGAATCTGGGTTTTCTGGTTCAAGTCCTTGTTTTTTTTTTTTTTTTCGGAGACAGGGTCTCGCTTTGTAGTTCAGGCTGGCCCTGAGCTCACTATGGTGCCCAGGCAAGCCGCCGCGAACTCAGCAATCCTCCTGTCTCTGCCTCCCGAGTGCTGGGATTACAGGCGTTAGCCACCACGTCCAGCATTGTGGTATGCGGCGTTGATTGTTGGTGGGCGTGTCTCCATGCCCAGCATTATATGTGGTTACTGGGGATCGAACTCAGGACCTTGCGCTTGCGAGGCAGGCGCCGGAACCACCAAGCTAACCCTCTGGCCCCAAGTCCTTGTTTTTTACAGATGGAGGAATGCAAGGCCCAGAGAGGGGAACCTGGGGAACCGCCTGGTTCTCCGTGGCAGCCCTGGGTGGAGGATGAGAGTGTCAAGCTTTGTGATCTGGCAAGGCTGTTCACTTCTGGTTCGTCGACTTCATCCATCCATCCATGTGAGCTCAGCCGATGCCTTTGAAATTCCTTTGTCATCTCCATCTTCTGATTCAGATTGATCAGAGTAGCATAAGATGGTCCGAGGCCACATAACTTGGTGGACTGAGCCAAGTTGGCTGTGTTCAGAAACTTCATAGCTGCATACTTTAACCTCTCTGTGCCTTGGCAAAGTGGGGACAATATTAGATGAGATGGGATATTGTGGAAATAAAATGAAGCAATCAAGGCAAAGAACTAGCACATAATACTGAGGAAATGCTAGTAGCTATTGTTAATCTGTGAATGTTCACAAAGTGAAGCCCATGGAAAGTGGCCCTGTGGTATAACCAGGGCCTGTCACCCTGGTTCATTTGCTTCTCCCCCCACCCCTTTTTTTTTTCTTTTGAGAGGCTTTGCTATTATACTTTCCATACGAATGCTGTCAGGGGTCCCCAGAGGCCTGCCTCTGTAATCATGAGTCTCTTGTTACCTGTAATTCCAAGGGGACCAGCAAGTCTCCAAACCTAATTAAGTGACATAAGCAGCACTTTCCCTTGCTGCTCTCCTGAGCCTCACCTGCAGGTGGTAGCGAGGCCTCTCTAGAATTTAAATGCAAATTCTACCCCTACCCCTTCCCTTCTAATCTGTCAGGTGGTTATTTCACCTCTGACCCACGTGCCAGCCAGTTACAAAGACCTTAATCTCCTGACAGCACCAGCCCAGGCAGCCAGGAGAAGGTTCCCTGGCCTGGTGGGCTAGTGTGGCTGAGAACTACCCCTTAATTTCCTTCATTCTGTGAGGGTTCTGGGTGGGAGGTGGGGTGGGATTCTCTTGAAAGGAGCCACTTTCTTTATGTTGAAAGAAAGGAAGGAAAGAAGAAAGAAAGAAAAGAAGGAAGGAAGGAAGGAAAGAAAGAAAAAGAAAGGAGGGAGGGAGGAAAGGAAGTCAGGCAAATTAAAAGAATCTCTGAATCTTTTGTTTCCAGACTCCTCAGCAAAGCTTCGGAGGGGAGAGTTTGACCTGGTGACCCACAGTATTATCTCTGGGTCAGGGCTGCCAGGCTCTCTGTGTGCCCCTCCTCCCCCTGGCCTATGGCTGGTGGCTGGACAATGACTCAGAGGAGGGGGCAGGGGAGGAAGAAAGGAGGAGATGGCTCCGGCAGCTGCTGCTAAAAACAACAGCAAGATCTGATCAGTCCACGCACCCCACCCCTTCCACTCCAGCCATGTCAGGGGCCAGGCAGCGGCTGCTCCCTCCCTGTCCAATCTCCTGTCCTGTTGTCCTTGGGTCTTTGAAGGGGCAACTTATGATCGTAAAAAGGAAAATGACCCATCTCTAGAGACCCAGGAGTGCCTTTCTCTCTCTCACTTAGGCTTGGCCCCATCAAGAGCATTTGTCGTAGCCTCAGTTTCCCAGCAGACAGATGAGGGGACAGAAGACATTTCTGTGCTAAGGCAAAAGAGCCCAAGTGACACCTATCATTTGTTGCAGCTTTAGTGAACTCCTCCCTCATTAACCATTACAGGTAAGAGACATAGCAGTGGGTGAGTTGGTGGCTTGTTCTCACCATGCTCTCGTACCCAACACCTGGTGGTTACCACAAGGTCCAGCCAAGGGTAGTAGGAATGGGGCCTTCTCTGGGCCCAGCCCCCAGCTTTATCTGTGGCAGTTGAAGAAATATTTCCATATTGCTTTCCATTCCCATTGCCTGCTTTTCCTAAAATGCCCCGATGTCCCCTGCTTTCTCGCTGGCTGCCCTGGCCTTCCCTACAGTGTCACCCAGGCCTAGTAGAATTGCCTTAGGTTCTCCCGATGTCTTTGGAGGAGTGTCTGTGTTCCTAGGGCCATGTGGTGCCAGTTTGGCGTCCTCTTCAGACAGTCTAAAGCTGCCCAGCTTAACCCGCAGTTGGTCTTTTGCCTTTAAACACCAGACTTTCCACATCACGGGTGGGATCACCCCAGACTACATTTATGTAGGAAACCTGAGCAGGAAGTGAGTGAAACCAGACTTCATGGAGTTTCTTCAAGCCTGAAGTCCCCGTATCTCTTGATCCTCCCCTCAGCAGAAGAAAGAAGGAGGGCAAAATGGACCTGTGGGGGAGGAAAGGTCCTCCCTATTTGTCTGTACAAACAACAGGCTGGCCTGAGCTCTGTAAGGGCAGGTGCTGGTTAAGTGCACGAGCACGAGGAAGGAGGAAAGCGGATAAGATAAGGTGTGACACATCTAGGTCACCGGGCTGCTGCTGGCCACCTGTGTGCCTGGTCACCTTGAAACTGACAGAAGGAAGGATGGACTTTGGTTCAGGGCCCAGGCTGGCTGACTTCCCATGCCTTTGTTTATTTGTTCAGTAAACATTTATTGAGCACCATTACAAACCAGCCACGCGCTAGAGGCTTCAGACCCCTATGTATCTCTGACAGGAAGACATCGCTCCCCTAGATCCTAGGCCTGTAACCAGTGCTATAAAAAGAAATGATTTCATTCCAAAGCTAGTTGGTCTACTGACTTCCAGACCAGGGGCAGCCAGTCTCGTGGTAGGAAGGAGGAGGGGCTGTTTGGAGTCCTGATTCCTAGTTCTCTGGGTCAGGTCCAAGGGTCAGTCGGCAAGACTTTTTTTGTAAAGGCCAAATAGTAAATATTTTAGGCTTTGTTGGCATATGTAATCTCAGCTGCAAAGGTCTGCAGATATAGAGAACACATATACAAATAAACATAGTTATTTGCAAAACAGGTGTGAGAAGCCCAATTACAGGCCCCAGACTTACAAGTCCTACTACTATCTCTTCTTGGCAAAGTGATCGAAAGGACTGTTGGGAAGTGCTGTTGGAGAAATGGTTTGTGTACTTTCAAGAGGAATCCAGGAAACTTGAGGTGGCTCCCTTTGGCTAAAATTACTGCAGGGGTTGAAGGACTGTGCTAATTGGCAAGGTATAATTGGCTCTCTCGTGTCAATTAGGCGCTCCAGGAATCCCCCCTCACAGGCGAGAGTGCACCTCAGCCTCTTAGCACTCAGAGGTTCCCACCATAGGTTCCAGGATGACCAAACCAAACAGTGCACATAGTTTCCTGCAGTGTCATCTCTCTCATGGGAAAATGACGTGAAGCCACTGGTAGAATCAGCGGCACCATCTTTAGAGTCCTGAAGGAGGATCCAGCCACCTCACCTCCAAAACCAACTTCGCAGTAAATTTTCAGTGCAGCATTGAACAACTCACTTAGCGCTTTTGATCGTTCAGGATATACTGACTGCTGCTCTGCGAAGCACTGTGGGGAGGCAGCAGTGTTCTTGGTCTTGCATAGATTTTGATTTAGTGGAGAAGACCAACAGTAAACCTTTGTAGAGTGTGGGGGTGCTGGGCCTTGTGCGGGGGATTGACCAGGATGTGAAGGAGCCAAAAAGGGTGCAGTTACCCAGTGAACAAGAAAGGAGGCCACTCTGAGCAGAGACAAGAAGCTGCGTGGGACAGATAGAGAATGCATGTTTGAGGGAAGCTGGAGGTGGGCAGGGTGGACCACAGAGGATGCTGAAGGCCAGACTAAGGTACTGGGACTCTTCCATGTCCTGGGGGAGCCACCGGAAGGTTTTAGGTGAGTGTGGCAGCGTGTGATTGAGAGAGGATAAGGATACAACACGGCCTGTTTGGGAAAATCAGCTTCTGAAAATCCATCTATCCTTGAGGTCTGTGTGACTATGAATGTTGATATTGCATAGCATTTAATAAGCATCAGTGATGTGCTGTGCTGTTTGTACTTTATAACCAGGCTCAGCCCCTCCTGGTGGTGCTTTCAGCTAAACAGCAAGAGTAAATCACTGGCAAACTACAAGCAGCTGTAACTGTGAGGGCAAAGGCGTTTGTAAGTTTTGGAGGGCTGTGGGTTGCAGGGCCTAAGTATTCGCTCTCACCCTTGCCTGACTTCCCTGCTTCACGAATGAGGCTCCCCCAAAATATTGAGAACTGGCAGTCAGCCTCACGTAGTTTTGTTTTCTTTTTCCTTCCCTCCCTGCCTTCCTGCCTTTTCTCTCTTTTGTACTGGCACTCGAACTCAGGGCCTCCCGATGGCCAGGCAGGTGCTGCGTTACTGAGCCACGACCACGGCTTTTCATTTTAAAAGAAGAGCTGAGATGCAGAATTCAGATGGTTGGATCCAGCCGTGAGATTCAGGACAGGGGCAAGTGAAGGGGGAAAGAAGGGGAATGTGGAGCACACTCAATGTTTGGGGCTTACCTGAGAGTAGTTGAACCCGGCATCAGAAAATAGGGATTCCCGGGCAGACTCCCAAATGTAACAACACGTCAGGCCAGTGTCTGTCAGGCTGTACCTCCCGATTCCTGTTCTGTGGGTTTGTTTGAGTGGGGGTGTCAGGGAGGCAAGGCTGTACCTGGCCAAGGGAGCGAGTCACCCGGGACCCCAGGTTTAGGGGTGAGTGCAGAGTCAGCACCTCAGTGAGCCCTGTTTTACTTTTTAGTTTTCAGGCTCGCCTTCCCTGAGCCCCAGATCTCCTGTATAACAAGCACTGCCTTCTCCTCTTTCATCCTGATGCTCATACTTGGGAGCCGATACTCCAGGACCCGTGTTTTCAGTACTCAGAAGATAACCACTCTGCTGTCCCCAGCGTCCACTGTCCACCATCTAACCCTTCCCACTCATTAGTGACTTCCCGAAGGCCTGGAAGGGTGGTTTGACATTTATTTAAAAACAGAAACAGCTCTTTGGAGGCCCTCTATGAATAATGATGACAGCAGTGATCATTTTACTGTATACTAAATGCCACGCAGGCACTGTGCTAGACACTATTCATGAATCATATCTTTTGTCTCCTAGCAACCCAGAGAGAGAGAGAGAGAGAGAGAGAGAGAGAGAGAGGTATTACTGTTGTTCTCACTCTCAGACAAGGATGAGATAGAGTGGACCAAGGGGACCCAGCGAGTAAATGGTGGAATCAGAATTGGAATTGGAGGCTGACCCAGCGCCGCTCCCCCAGTGCTCCACCACACGGCCTGTTTCATGCTCTCGAGTTGAGCACAGCTCAGGGTCCTCTCTCTGTCCTCCCCAGGCCGCCTGCCTGCCTCTGAAATCTCTCGGACCAAACATAGCACCCAAGACTTCTGTTTCTTGTTTGTTTCCAAGAGGGTTTTCTGGCCCACAGAGCCCTGGCAGCAGAGGGAGGGGTGGAGGACAGCACAGGTGATCCTCCCGGGGAGCACAGCCTTCTCCTTTATAACACTGTTTGTGATTAACTCCTTTCTCTCCTGAAACCAGACAAGAAGAGGAACTCAGGCGTCAGCAGGGCTCTGAAGCTCTAATTAGTTCGAGGTCCAACTGGGTCAGGGGGAGTGACCTGTGCAGTGACTTTCTCCTTTCTCAGGGCCACACATGGCCCAGCTCACTAGAGCACAGCCGCGGCCGGGAGGGATTCCAAGCCCAGCCAGGGCCGGGAGGTAGCGCTCCTGTGAAGCGTACGCCCGCCTGTGCAGTCAGTCCCTTCCTCCCTGGCCCTCTGGCTGGCTCAGGCTGGTGTTAAGTTGCCCCAAATACCTGGGCTCCTATTTCACATCTTCAGGCTGAGATCCCACAGCCAAGGTGCCCTTTCAGCTTAGCTTTCCCACTGGCTGCTCGCTGACAGATAAGCTCCTAAGAGGAGAGAAGTGGGAGGGCGGAGAGTGGGTACCCCCCTCCCCGGCAGCAGACCCCTTTGTCAGCAGGCACAATGGGGCCTGCAGCGCCCGGGTCTCGTGCTGGGTGGGGCAGGCCTGGGTGCCGGCCAGCTGCTTGGCCCCGGGCCTTGACTGGCAGATGGAACTTGGCTTGGCCGAGGCCCAGTGGTACATATGCTTAGGCTTTACCTTAGGGGGGAAATCGGAGGCCGAAGGTTTGGAAGTGTCAGGAGACAAGGCAGCTCTGTGTTCAATGCGCAGGCTCCGAGGAGGCAGGGCTGCCCGAGCCAGTTGTGTTGCTGCACATTCTGCCCCGGCCGTGCCAGACTCCCTGTCCACACCTCTCCAAGATCTTTCATTCCCTGGTCTGGATTGAACTGAGACATGAGGGCTGCTGTGAGATGGGAGGGGAAGGAGCAGGCGGACAGAATGTTCCTGCTCTTGGATGGGCCAGCCACAGCACAGCCCGGGTCCTTGGGAATTGAGATGCAATCTCTCCCTGTTCTCTAGCCATTCCATATATTGAGTAATAAATGAGGTTATTGCCCAGATGAACTGGTTTTAATTGACCTTTCCGAAGTGATAAATGTGCAGGAGATGAGTATGGGAGTGATGAGGAAGTTCCCACGGATCTCTTGCCGGTCCCAGCTCTTGGGGAGGAACCATGCACTCCTGGACCTTTAAAACCAAAGACCTGGAACCTGATTTCAGGGGTGATCAAGTTATGGGGAGTTCGTTGATATCCCAGAGAGGCTGGGGTCATTTTTCCAATGAGTGATCCCCAGTCATGGCTTCCAAAGAGGACCTTGTGGATAGGTGCCAGGGTGACAGAATCCAAGAACTAGGCCTCTTTGTGTAAGATAGTCTGGAATATCCAGGGGCCATTTTAAAACGCGTACAGAAAGGTAACAATTATATGTTTGTCTTGGAATAACTCTGGCCCCTGCATTCTCCCTGGAGCCCTAGTCTAGGGAAGATGATTAAAAATAGATCTGAGTAGCACTTCCTGCTTAGCAGATGGCTAATAGCAAATGCTAGGGCTTGCGGCTGACCTTTCCTTTCTGAAATCTGCTCTGTTTCCATGATGCTAATTGAGCCTTCTCCAAACCCAATCAAAGACTCTTTAGCTGGCTAAAAAAACAAAACAAAAAACCCCCCATTTGCTCTCCTTCCTGGGCTCAGTTCATGGAGTGACACAAAAGTGCCGGAATTTGCATGGAAACACCCACTCCCAGGTCCAACTAGCCCAGCCTTGTTTAAAAATTGACATGTTCTACTTTCAGGTTTGCTGCCCTTTGGTTAGGGATCCTACACCCTGTCCGCCCCCCGTGGGTGGGAAAGAAGGGAAGAGAAGAATGGCTTGAGCTTCCCTCAGTGCTCTCAGAACAAAGGGTACACAGGGCTGAGAGGCGATGAGATCTTCCTTTGTCTTTCCCACCTATAAAATGTAAGCAATTAAAAGGAAAGTGTGTGTGCACCAGTGCCTGGAGGCTGTCAAAACCATGGCAAATGCTAGAGATATCATCATTTTTATTATTATTTCCTGAATTTTTGTTTGGATCTCTGTTGGCCGCTTGAAGTTACTCTCCTCTAAGAAAGACATGAGGGTACAGTACCAAGGGGCTGCACTGAGGAATCTATTGTGTGCACTTCCGGGGTCTTCACATGCTGCTGCAGAGTTTTCAGGCCTCACGCCTGCCTCCCCCTGGAGGGAAGCCCTCCGTGGTGGCAGCATGCACTCAGAGCCGGTGTCCTTTTCAGACCCGTGCATCTTCGCTAAACTCCATCATTCATGACTGTGCATTTTATGGTATTATTCTTAATGTATTTTAGTCCTGTCTTCTGGTTGGTTGGGTTGTAACCTTTGGATAGACCAGTAGCTGTATGCTGTCTGGTCCCCCGCAGGTCTCCAGACTGCATTAGGTGTTTGTTGCTTTAGGATCACGGAGCCACAGTATTTGTCCACACCATGAGATTCAGGGCCTGTCCCTTTTCGTTAGACATTTAGGACCCCTTCTCCTCCTCTTTCTTACCACCACAGACCACTCTAGGTCAACGCAAAATGCTTTTGATCAGAGCAGGAGATGATTTCCCAGCACCTGGAAGAATTTTGTTTTGGCTAAGGAAGAAGTTTTGACCTCCAGATTTTTGGAAGGTATTTCATCCTAAGCCAGGAATCATCAAGAAGGATAGGTCTGCTGATGAGCAGAAAAGATCTTTCTACACAAACAGGAAGTTGAAAACACAAGAGGGCTGATCATGAGTCAGCAGTGCTCATTTAATGTGCAGCCATCTTTTCTCTGCAGAACATGGACTCGGAATGCTCAGTGCTGCTAGAGGCCTTGGACTCAACCTTGTCATTCTGTAGCTGATGCGATCAGGGGTCTGGCCGAGCATGGCGCCGAAGTAGGGGAAGATCTGGCCTCGCACAGCTGGGGTGGGTGTGGGTAGGCTGGTGGTTCTGCCCAGTTTGTTCCCTGTCTAGAGGAAATGCCAGGAATCCAGCGCCCAGCATATGCCCTTGGGCAAGCACCCCGTGTTCAAGTCTTTCTGACATTTATGCCTCTTCTCTTTCCCAAGAAGTCTGTATAATTTCTTCAGTCCCCAGCGTGACTCTTACTGCCATGACATTTTTAAGTACTGTGTCTTCTTTCATAACTTCTTTATCTAACTCTGCTTTCAAATGCAGTCCCTGAGGGTGTATGAATGCTGAGGTTAAAGGTGGGGATATACTTGCCAGGAGAGAGGGCACCTGGATTTCAGCCTACTTCCCTTTGTGCCTGCAGCCCGAAGCCCAATTAATTATCACAACTTGGGTGTTTGATTAGGTTTCCAGGAGAAAGAAATGTCTCCAGAGGAGGTGCAATATCACTTGAGCTAAATCCCCAGCCCAAGAAAGAAATGTTGAGGGCATTTAAGGAACATTGTCCAGTATGAAATGAGGCATGAACATGGTGAAGAACGTATCTAAATCATGCCACAGATGGAAACTTGGAAGAGAGACTAGTAGACTATTACTCCATTTCACAGATGAGGGACTTGAGAAAAGAGAGGTGACCCTATCTAGGAGGGGTGGCTCTTAACTGTAATCTCAGCAGTTTGGGAGGCTCAGGCAGGCAGATCCCATGTTTGAGCCCAGCTTGGGCAATTTAGCAGCTTAGCAACTTAGCAGGTTGGGGACATAGCTCATTGTGAAGGTCCTATATTCAATCCCTAGTGCCAGAGGAGGGGGAGGGAACAACCACAAAAAAATGAAAACAGAGAAGTGATCATAACCAAGAGCACTTGGCAGAGGAAGTACCAGAACCAGTAATTAAATCTAGTTCATCTGAGTGCATTCACATATTTAATGACAGGAATACATTTTCAGAAGTGTGTCACTGGTGATTCCACTGTTGTGCGAGCATCATGGGACACAGAGAACAAATCTAAGCGTCTGGGTTGTCACTAAGGGACACAGCCTTGTGGGAGCACCATTGTAGGTGTTGTACTCTGCTGACCAGAAGTGTCGCTGTGCTGTCCGTGACCAGTTACCAGTTATTTCGTTCTCGTTAGTCCATGGAATGGGACCTTCACGTGAACAAGATCAGGAGGTTTTCATCTGTAATCGAAGGGTCATGGTGCCAGTTGGAGGTCCTGAGTGGTGGGCACTAGAATGTGCCTCCATGGGGTGCACTGTCTTTTCTGTCCCTGGAAGTACGGGGTGGGGGTGGTGCGGTAGAAATGCAGATAGAAGGCAAACATCAGGTGAGTGGTCGATTTCCCAAGATCTTTCAAATCCCGGGAGGCTGAGTACCATGAAATTAAATCTAGACAAAGTAAGATGTGTGTTTCAAGGTCTTCCACGGCATCCAAACTAGACTTCACTGCACGAAATTCCAGCAGACTGTGATTATGCATGTGTTTCTCTTCATAGGTCTTGTCGTTTTTAGTCACGTAGTCCAGATACCCAATGAAAGGATTTTTATTGTGCTCTTTGTCCCACCTGGGTCTGAGGGTTGAACTCAGATCTTCACTACATCTCTAGCTCCTTTTAAATTTTGAGACTTGGTCTCTCCAAGCTGCCCAGGCTGGGCTCATACTCAGCGATCCTGAACCAGCTGGTGGCACATTGTGCTGTCCCAGCACCTGGAAGAAGAACGAGGCAGGAGAATCAGTGAGCTTAAGGCCCGCCTGAATTATTCAGTGAGACCCTGCCTCAGGGAAATACAAAACAAACAAAACTGTTCTCCAAGTATTGTGAAAAAATTGATTCAGAGGTGAGCTGGAGAAGCTGTTTTCTAACCGTGGTTTAGACCATTCCCACGGTAGTCCTCAGTCAGCTTGAACCTTGGACATCCACAGATTAAGTTTCTCACTCAACAGTGGCCCCCGCTCCTGAAGTGATTCCCTGTCAGACGACTCCGAGGAGACTGACTGGCCAGAGTTCTAATTCATTAATTTACGGTGGAGCACAGAGTCGCAAAAATTGTGTGTTTTCGTCTTTGAACAAAACCTGCTTGGGCAAGAGAATTAAATTTAGACAGTTGCTAAGTAAATAAGGAACTGGAACAGAGGAATTTGAATAGCCAGCGAGATTTTCATCAGTTCTGACAGATTGATCCATCCTTCTTCATTAAAGAGACAGATTTTCCAGGTGAATACCCTCTAGAAAAATCTCGGATTTGAAGTCAAAGCCTGAGGTTTAAGTTCCGACCTTGGCTTGCAAGTTGTGTGAAACTGGGGAAGTTACTTTAACAGCCCAGGGCTTCACTTTCCTTCCGTGTCCTTTTGGGGGTGGATCCTAATGTGTGTGAAAGTGCTTTGGTCTGCGCTGTGTCCTCTGTGCTCCTCAGTGGTACTAGTCTGCTTCTGTTAAGCTCCCTTTGTTGGTTTTTAGGATTTCGCTTGGACAACGCCCTCGTTACGCTGTCTTCGTTTACCCCTAGACCTTGGAGCCAGACTGCCTGGGTCTTTGTTATTTATTGGCTGTTTGGCTTTAGGCATGTTTCTTAACCTCTTTGGTTTACTCTCTTCTTTGGTAAAATGGAGAGGATGGTTGTACCTTCCTCATTCAGTTGAGGATTAAATTACTCTGCTTTAAATTATGATTTGAACCCTGCATGGCACATAATAAGTGTGGATTATTACTGTTATTTCACAATTTCCTATCTCTCCTTCTTCCTCTTCTCCCCGCCCTTTTATTTAAGTACCAGATCTTGAACCAAAGTCAGATATACCTCCAACCCTTTTTATTTTCTATTTTGAGACAGAGTTTCATGGGGTTATCCACGCTGGCCTTGAACTTGTGATTCTCTGGCTTCAGTCTCTCAAGTAGCTGGAGTTATAGGCATGTGCCACCACATCTGGCTCCAAATTCTTAATGAGCTATTTCAATCTTACCTATAAACTCTGAAATTTCACTATAATGGTTGCTTGTTAGGAAGCCATTTCTTTAACAGTGTGTGACTTCAGCTGTGCAAGGTGGCTTTTTCTGGCTTTTATTTGGCTTAGCCTGATTATAAGGAAGGGCTCACACTTTAGAGGGTCTGTTGGTTTTACTCAAAGCCTCCATAGAATCCTTTGGATTATTAAGGACATTTTCTTGTCAAGGCCTCATTGACTTTTGGAACAAGATCATAGTTTGAAATAAAAATTAGGAAAAAGGCCGGGTGTGGTGGCTCACACCTGTAATCCCAGCACTCGGGAGGCAGAGGCAGGAGGATTGCTGAGTTTGAGGCTTGTCTGGGCTACATAGTGAGCTCAGGGCCAGCCAGAACTACAAAGTGAGACCCTGTCTCAAAAAAAAAAAAAAATTAGGAAACAAGAATATGTAGTTCTTAGATATGAATTTGCATATTTATTTTGATTTTTTTTCCTTTTTTGAGACTGGATCTCAATATGTAGCCCAGGCTGGCCTCCAAGTCAAGGTGATCCTCCTGCCTCAGTCTCCTAAATGCTGGGATTACAGGCATATGCCACCATGCCTGGCTTAACTTTTTTTTTTTTTTTCCTTCAAGACAGATTCTCACTTTGTAGTTCCAGCTGGCCCTGATCTCACTATGTAGCCTAGGATAGCTTTGAACTCAACAGCAATCCTCCTGCCTTGCCTGGCATTGTGGTATGTGGTACCGGGGATCAAACTTGGGACCTTGTGCTTGCGAGGCAGATGCTGGAACTACTAAGTTGAATATCCCCAGCTTGCTTATCTTTTTTTTTTTTTTTTTTTTTTGAGACAGGGTCTCGCTTTGTAGTTCAGGCTGGCTCTGAGCTCACTATGTAGCCCAGGCAAGCCTCGAACTCAGCAATCCTGCTGTCTCTGCCTCCCGAGTGCTGGGATTACAGGCATGAGCCACCACGCCCAGCACTGTATGTGGTTACTGGGATTGAACTCAGGACCTTGCGCTTGTGAGGCAGGCACTGGAACCACTGAGCTAAATCTCTGGCCCTCTTTGCTTATCTTTTTTAATGATAGCAACTCATGGTTGTTCTCAAAGGCCCTGATGGCTTTGAAAGAAAATTGAACCCCAGTATCAAAGTTCTCTTCAATTTAAGTTTTATATTTAAACGGCGAAGGGGCCAGTTGTGAAAGGCTGACTCCCATGGTATCCTGACCCTCACCCCCGCTCTCTGACTCAGACGCCGGCCTACCTGAACAGACCTAGCGGAGGGGCTTGCCGGCCTTTGTTCCAGAGAGGATGAGGATATTGGATTCTGGCCATCCTCCACTCCCTGTCCTTCTGAAGAGTACATGTTTTCCAGTCCTCATTGCTTTTTTGAAGAGGGAGGGAACGCAGGATGCTGAGAGCTGGCAGCGTCTGGTTTTCCCCGATGGCTACATGTTTACACTGGCATGTCCCACCCTACCGCGCTGCCACAGGCTGGAGAGCCCCATCCTACGCGCGGTCCAGGGTGGGGGAGAGGGCCTCCTGGCAGGGACTCGGACAGCAGGACAGTGCAACAGCTCCCATCTTCAGCCTGGTGCGAAGGGAAACCCTCCTTCCGTGCTTCTCCTGAACAGGAGCCGAGCTTCATATAGACATCACTGACTTAACCTTCATGACATCCTGTGGAACAGGGCGTCAAGGAATCGGCGTTACTGCTCCCTGTAGTGTGGGGGTCAGCGGGGGGCTGAGGCCCAGAAGGATGGTGTGGCTGGTACACACCACACAGCTATGAAGGGCTGTGTTCCCAGCCTCTCTGGTTCTGGACCCATGTGGGAGCAGGTGCCGAGGTCCACCGCCCTCGGGCAGTGGTGTTGAACCTGGGACACGTGAGCCCTAGTGGGCCGTTTGTATCACCAGGAGCTCTAAAAGATTCGCCATCGCTGCCGTGGGCCCATCCTCGAAAGAGCCATTAGCACAGGCCAGGAAGAAGGTTCCCCTGAGGGACCCTTGTTACGGTGGCTTGGGTTCCAGTCTCCCCCCTTTTCGGCGATGAGACGTGGCACCCAGGCCCCTCGGCACCTTTGGCTTTCGCCGTCGCCGGCATCACGAATGCTCCCACGCCCTTGGAATTTTATGACTCCACACAGCAGATATTTCCTCCTTTCGCGCCAGTCCTTTCCCTGCCCCTCCCTCCATCTGTTCAGGGAATGAGGCTGAAGCAAGACCTCCCAGAGCTCGAAAGCTTTATGGAAGCCACCCTCCTGTGCCCAGGCAGCAAGTGGCTTTTCACTCACCCCAAGGCTTCTGGAGCATCTTTGGAAAATCCTAGACACACACAAATGGGTTCGTCCTATCCTGGTCCTCTGGTGACCTGTGTCCCAGTGTGGAAGTCACAGAGAGCTAGGAAATTCTTCCTGTCTAATTAACTCAAGTCTCTCTCATTTCCACCTAAGTCCATTTCCTCTGGTTCTTATTATAGAGAAGGGAAGAAATCCCCTTTCATCTTCTTTCCTCTTAGCTAAATGTTCAGTTTCTTTAAATTCCGTTCCTGTTCTAATTCTGGAGGTTTCCATCATTGTCCTTTATTGTCTCTCTTCTCACTTTCTCCATATGGTTCCTCCAGGGTGAAATCCACACAGAGCCCTGTGTTTTTCCCTTGGGTTTTAACCCCTTAGAATGGAAGCAGTGGCTCACTGGACCCTAAAAAGACCCGCAGACCTAATTGTAGAGAAAAGAATGAGGAGGGTCATGGGAACAAAACAGATGACCTGCCTGCAGAATGTCAGATCTCCCGAGTTTGGGGGCCGGTGGGGACCAGCCCACACCCGAGGGCAGGGCTTGTGTTCATCCTCCTTGGTGCCTCTGCCTAAACGCTTCCGCTGCCTCACCCCTGACATGCGCATAAGTACTTCACAGGGACAGTTTGTAACCATCCCTCGAGATGAATAGTGCCTTGTGCAAGTCCGTAGAGAAAGTAGAGGCTGGGGGCAGAAGAGACATAGGGTGACCGCCAATGGTGTGAGATTTGTGGGCATAAAAATGTTCTGCAGTGAGATGATGGTGACAGTTACGCAGCACTGTGATGTGCAGAGGTCCTCTGAATTGTGCGTGCATCTTGGAAGTTCTTGAAGCATTTTTATGTAAGTCTGGTATGATCGAGAATATTTTTTTTTAGTGTGCTCATTTCACAGATTGGGAAACTGAGGCTCAGAGAAGCTAATCGACTTGCTCAGCTTATGCATAGCTAGTATATGGCAAAGTAGGGCTCCGACCTGATGATCTAGTAACACTGTCTCTGTGGATGGCGTGTTGGAGAAGTAAGTGCCGAGTCTTCTGCGCAGCTGGGTTCACAGACTTTGGTAACTAGAAAGCGTCAGGTGCGGTGTCCTGCCCTCCTTCTGTTCGCGTGAATACACTGGATGCCAAGAAGAGTGGCCTTGGTTTTGGGCCTCACAGGTGCGAAACACTGAAAGTCGGAAAGCAACGACGTTTGAAGAACTAGGCCAGCAACAGTCGGCCTGGTCACTTGTTTTCTGGGCTGCTGTTCAGGAAAAGATAGGACCTTTTTACTCTGCTCTGCATTTACTGTGTTTTACTTACTCCTCTTAACCCTGTGAGACGGGTTTCCTCTTGCAGGGGAAAGGCTGTGAATGCCGAGAGAAGTGAAGTAACTCTTCGGAGCTCAGGCAGCCACTAAGTTAAATTCAGAGGCAGGATTTGAACCCAGATCTTCGGATGCCAAAATTAGATCCTCTATCTGGCACCGATGCGCAGGGATGCAGCTCTCCGATGTGGCGGCTGGTGGGCGTCTATGCCCTTCATCTCTCTGTACCTCCCAAGTACCTACTGTGCTGCTCCTGGGTGGCCTTCCCTGTGACAGGAGCGTTTGAGAGAGGGTCTGCTCCTGTGCCGGCCCCTCCAGGTGACTGGACTTCAAGGTGAGGACCTCTCATCCCCGAAGGGAGGAGGGATCCACGTGTCCACCCTGTTGCTGCCTCCTACCACAACTATTCATTTTTCTCCTCTTAAAAGGAGTTGCTGCCTTCCAGACATTTGAAGGGGCCAGAAATCAGTGGTTTTGGCTACTAAACAGGAAGCTCAAAGCCCTTTCCGTTCCTTTGAGCTGGCTGGAAGGGCTGGGCTTGGAATTAGTACTTTACTTAAAAGACAGAAGAAAAGTTTTGTGTGGTTTTAAAAAACAAAACAAAAACCCTTTCCTGGAGGCCTGTACACCAGCCTTGGTTGATACACAACATCGAAAAGAACTGCTTTGTTGCCTGGCAGTAATGACAGCAAACAAATGTGTCTGACAGTCTGTTTGGCATCTCCTGGTCTAAAATTCTGTTTGCTTCATTCTAATTGCTTCCTTAACTTCCTTTTAGACTCCCCACCTTCAGTACCACCCTCAGCAAGGCAGCGCCAGGCCGTGCCAGGTTGCGCTAGGTGGGGCCAGGCCAGGCCCACAGGATACGGTGACCCAGCCGAGGCTATTCTTGTCTGTGTCTGTTTGCAAGATGCCTGTTGTTCTCCGTGGCTGTTTTCTCCATCATAAATGTTGAGTTGGCAGGAGACCCAGGGTGGAAGCCATAGTGGAGGAGCTTCCAGTCTGCCTCAGAAAATACAGCTGATCCTAAGTGCCAGGCTGAGGAAAGAGAGGTTCGTAGGCAGTGCTGCTCAGGGGTTCCTGGGGGTGCTGTCGCCAGGACAGCCTGGATTGGGCCAGTGTGGGCCTCCACCGGCATGCTCCCTTGCCCTTGTGGGACAGGTGTGTGGGAGCTGCATGGGCCTGGCCTGCGAGGTGCCTCTGGGCCTGGCCGGCGGGTCTCTTCTCGACCTGTGCACTCCTCTCTACTCTGCTCTCTCTAGGAATTCTCATCTGCGTCGGCCGGAGACAGTCACTCCGGGGCTGGGCCTGTAAGCACACTGGAACCTCCAGAGCAGTGACCTGTCTTTAAGTTGTTTGAACATCTCAGTGTGGCTGCACTTGTACCTTGTGTATGTGTACAGTTATGATATGTACATTAGAAGCCTACATAAAAAAACCTAAGGACCAGAGATTTAGCTTAGTGGTTCCGGCACCTCCCTTGCAAGTGCAAGGTCCTGAGTTTGATCCCTGGTAACCAGCCACATACAATGCTGGGCGTGGTGACTCACACCTGTAATCCCAGCACTCAGGAGGCAGAGACAGGAGGATTGCTGAGTTCCAGGCTTGCCTGGGCTACATAGTGAGCTCAGGGCTAGCCTGAACTACAAGGCGAGACCCTATCTCAAGAAAGAAAGAAAGAAGAAAGAAAGAAAGAAAGAAAGAAAGAAAGAAAGAAAGAAAGAAAGAAAGAAAGAAAGAGAGACCTAACACACACGTGCCTACCTGCCTTCCCTTCCCCCCTCCCCTCTCCTCCTTTCTTTTCCCCTCCCCTCCCTTCTCTTCCCTTCCCTTCTCTTCCAGTATTGGTGACTGAATTTCAAACCTTTGGATTGAGCTACACTCCTCTAGCTCTTCTTTATTATTTCAAGACAGGATTGCCCTAAGTCTCTAAGTTGCTG
>PVIC010020362.1:0-29601 GCA_004025085.1 Thryonomys swinderianus | reverse complement strand
ACAGGCTTGAGCCACCAAGCCCTGCTTTCATGGTATGTGGTATTGATTGCCAGTGGGTGTGAGCCACCATGCCAGGTATTGTTGTATGTGGTTACTGGGGATTGAACCAGGGACCTTGCACTTGCTAGACAGGTGCTGGAACCACTAAGCTAAATCTTTGGCCCCTGTATTTCTGGTTTTGTAGTGTAAAAATAATAATAATAATGATCCAGATTGAGAGGAAATATATATACATATATATGTATATATATTATAAAGAAATTATTCTCAGACTATTCTATAAGTAACTTAATTTTTTTCTTGAAAGTCATATCATACACAAGGAAACTGATTTTGTATGAACATTGAGTATGAATTTTTAAAAGGGCATCACCCAAAATGTTGTATTAAAAATTAAGAAGGTGAATTTTTTTCAGTACTGGGAATTAAACCTATTGAGCTATATTCTTACTCCATCCCTTTAATTTAGAGATAGAGTCTTGCTAAGTCATTAAGTTGCCCAGGCTGCACTTGACTTGCCAACATCCAGCCTCAACTTTCCGAGAAGGTGGGATTACTGGTGTGTATCACGTGCGTGATTAGCGTAGCTAATTTCTTTCCCCAGATTCTTTTGGCTAGAAAAACAACATACCAACTTTTCCTTCCAAAATTTTGGTACATCTGGAATGATCAATTTTGCAGATTTCAAAGACAGACTGTAACTAAATGTTAACATTTTCATAGCGTGAGGTTTCAGATGTTCAAAATCAGACTCTGAGATAGGAATTCATAGGTCAATATTTGTAATTAGTTAAGATAAATCTCTTGGGAGACCCAGGTAAGGGAGTAAAGGAGATGAGACAGGATAGAGAGAAGAGACAAGCCAGACGCATTTCAAGTAAGATGATATCCTGACATTGATTACACAGGTAACACAAGTTATGAGGGCTGAAAAAATTGATGGATGCTTAAAAGCAATTTTTTTTTTTTTGAGACAGGGTCTCGCTTTGTAGTTCAGGCTGGCCCTGAGCTCACTATGTAGCCCAGGCAAGCCTCAAACGCAGCAATCCTCCTGCCTCTGCCTCCCAAGTGATGGGATTACATTCATGAGCCACCATGCCCAGCACTATGGTATGTGGTACTGAGTGCTGGTGGGTGTGATTCACCATGCTTGGTATCCTTGTATGTGGTTACTGGGGAATCGAACCAGGGATCTTGTGCTTTCTAGGCAGGTGCTGGAACCACTAAGTTAAATCTCCAACCCTTGGAGTTAAATCTCCAGGCACTTCCTTGTTCAGAGAACATGGGCTGAAAGTATCCTGGGAGCTCCAGGTCTGCCCCTAAAGATGGAATCTGAGGCCATAGGGTGAGCACTCAAAATATTCACCACACTTGGCTGTTAAAAATCTGCACTGAGGTTTAGATACACGGTTCTCCACATTGACTTAATCAAAGGATCTCTGATAGCAAAGTCCCTTTAGAGCTTTCAGTGACAACAGACAACAGGCTGTGGCAAGTGTGCTGTAGGTTCACCCCCACTGGTCTATAATGAAAAGGATAGAGTTCACCAATTCAAACAGTACTCAGAGCCTGGCCATTCTCAAGGAGATTGTGACTGTGATTTGGAAAGGAGGGGTAGAGAGGAACTACATTTCTATGCGACGAGGAGTTAAAAAAAGAAAATAATATGAGTTCTACAAAATGTTGAAGCATAAGAAGGAGAAAGGGGGAAAAATTAAATAACTAAGTGAAACCAAGACATGTCATGAGAAGAGGCTGCTTGGCTCTTCAGGTAAACGGTTGCTGCATGGGCTGCAGAGAACCTGCTTACACTGAGCGCCGCAGAGTGAGTTTCCACTGGAGTGCTGCGAACTCGACTCAACGACCTGGTTGGAAAGGTTCCTGGCTCTCTAGGGACCTAGGAAATCTGTGGAAGTAAAACTGAGAGGAGGCCTGGAATAGTGACAGGTCTAGCAAGAAAGGACAGTGACCCTGGGTCAAGGCCAGAGGAGGGGCCAGCTGGCTCCCGGGAAGTAAAAGTGAAGCTGTCCAAGAACAGCGTGTATAAGTCTTTAAACCTGTGCCAAGTTTGTTGAGGAATGTGAGATTGTGTTCATGCAAATTACCTCAACACTATAAAATCTGTATTCTGAAAATTTCTCACTTAATAGATTCAATCTTTTCAAATCTTTCAGCCTGCGATTCTGTGATCCTAAATGAATTGTGTATATTCTTGGGGTAGCGTGTTGCTGTGAAGGGTGACAGGTTTGAATGTTGCTGGGAAGAAGAGAGAAAAAGAGGAAAAGTTAAGAGTCCTCCCTGGGTGGTCTCGGTGGAAGCTATTTTGTCACTGTGGTTGCACAGTAAGAGTTGGAGAGAAAACATTGAGGAGACAATAGGTTCATCCCTTTGAGAGTCCCATTAGGACACCACGTGTGTTTTACCCACATTTGTGTGCATGTGTGTAACCTGTATTTACAGAGAGACAGCAGATTGTAATTATGTCTTTAACATGATTAAATTACAACCTTGTTTTGTCCCCATTCTTGCAAACTCCAGTTTTAGTATTAAAAAAACAAGAGGAAGATAAGAAAGGAGAACATCTGATGATATTTTCATTTGCATTCTTTTCTTTAAGCAGTAAGATCATAACGATATTAAGAGGAGGTTATAGAATTTTCCTATATCCTTTTTAAAATTTTTGTGCAGGGATCAAACTCAGGATCAAACTCGGTAGCAGGTGCAGTGCTACTGAGCTATATCCCTGGCCCCTTCCTATATACTATGTACCCCTGAAATCTATAGTTTTCCCCATTTACTTAACAATTTGCCCCACCACAGTGGTACATGTATCACCGATGAACCTACACAGACACATCAGATCATCTATCTGTTGACCATTGTTTCCATTAGGATTCCCTTCTGATACTGTAAATCCTGAAGTATGTACAAATGTATGACATATCTATCACTACAGCAGCATGAGGATTCTTGAAGAATCCTATGAGCTGCACCTAATTTATCACTCCCCCTGCATAACCCTTGGCAACTACTAATATTGTCTTCATAGTTTTGAGAATGTCAGATGATTGGAATCATACAGTAGCTTAGCCTTTTCAGATTGGCTTCGTCCTCTTCATCAAGCGAATGTGAAGTTCTTCCATGTGTTTTCATAGCTTAGTAGCTCATTTCTTTCTAGAGTTGAGACCAGGCATATAGCTCAGTGGCACTGCACTTGCCTTACAAGCACAAGGTCATGAATTTGATTCAAAAAAAAATTAAGGCTTTTTCTAGAACTGAGTAGTAAACTTGGATTTATTATTTTCCAATAAAATTACCTGGATTCCCTACAGTTTATTCATCTACTTACTCTCCAAAGGCCATCTTCATTGCTTCCAAGTCTTGGCAATTATGAAGAAAACTGCTATAAACATTTGTGTAGATTTTTGTGTGGGCATGGCTTCTCAACTCTTTTGGATAAGTACCAAGTAGTACAAGGGCTTAGTTGTGTGGGGAGTGTATGGTTGATTTTATGTGAAGCTGTCAAACTGTCTTCCAAAGTGGCTGAGTCACTTGTATTCTCTCCAGCAGTGAAGCAGAGTCACTGCTGGGCCACTGCCGACCTTCACTTGGGATGGGCAGTGATTCCCATTTGGCCTTTTTAATAGGTGCACATGGCATCTTAGTGTTTTAATTTGCACTTTCCTGGTAATATATGACATGTCTTTTCATATGCTTATTTGCTGTGAATATTTTCTTTAATGAAATATCTGATAGATTATTTGGCCTGCTTTTTATCATGCTGTTCATTTTCTTATTGTTGACTTCATATTCTGTTTGTTTGTTTGTTTGTTTGTTTTTTTCTTTTGCAGTGCTGGGGATCGAACCCAGGTCTTTGTACATACTAAGCAAGCACTCTACCACTGAACTATTCCCCTAACCTCACTGTTCCATTCCCCCCACACGGTTCCATTTTTGGAGCCAAGAAAACATCCCCCTTGAGTTCCATCGGCTATAGTCCTCCAATCATACTCTATATTCTTTACAAAGTTGGCACAGATGTTCCTTCAGTGAGAACATTTCTTTCACAATAACCCAGAGTATGAGCTAACACATTTTTTTAACATTCCAAAAAGGGTCATACAGTTTTTCTACATTCTAAATGCAATTCCTTCACCATAGATTTAGAAGGTGGTTGGGGCTAGACCGACTTTCCCTTTTCCATTCATGAGGAGTATTCCAAAAATGTGTTGTCCTTAAAAAAAAATTTTTCTTATGAGAGAGTGTCTCACTTTGTAGTTCAGGCTGGCCCTGAGCTCACTATGTAGCCCAGGCAAGCCTTGAACTCAGCAATCCTCCTGCCTCTGCCTCCCGAGTACTGGGATTACAGGCATGAGCCACCATGCCCAGCTCAAAAATTTGTATTGTTGTAGACTTTAACCATACACAAAAGGAAAGAGAATAAACTTTCAATAAACTCTGAACCATCATCAACTAAGTTCAACAATTTTCACTTGCTTTTAATGTGCTAGGTTGTTTTACATCAAATTTCTGATGTCATTTCACCTTTAAATAGGTTAGTGTATATCTGTAAAGCATGAGGTCCTTCACTGAACAGAAATGCAATACAAATTTCACATATACAATTTTAAATAATCTGTAATATCACCAAATGTTCAGCTTGTATTGAAATCTTCCTATTGTCTTACCCACCTCCACTTGTTTGCTTTAATCAAATCAGGATCTAAATAAGATAAATATATTGTGTGCCCATTTATAAAACCGTATTATACCATGGCGGTGTGTGGCAAAATGACTCTTGTATATTTGTGGAATTTTAAATTAGTAAGCTTATGTAGATTTCAGTTTTGTAAAAAATTAGGAAATAAAGTAGGAACCTAAAAGTATTTATAGTCTTTAACTCAATAATTCTGCTTTTAGGAATTTATCTTAAGAATATAAAGAAATATGGCCCAAGGATTCACAAAAATGTTTATTTACTTATAACAAAAAATGTGAAATATCCTAAAAACAATATGAAAAGTGGATTACTACACATTAGTAAAAACATATCTCCTAGGAAAATATGACAAAAAGAAATACTTCAAATATGATATTTTTTAAAAAATGGACTCAATACATAAATATTATCTCAATTTTGAACACATTCATAGAAAAATAATCAGAATGTAATAATAATAAATATTAAGTGTGGTAATTTTCCTTGGGTTGTCATTTTATTATAATGTGCATTGTATAATTTTATAATCAAAATACTTATAGTCACTTATAAAGTATGAATTGTAATTAATTCAAAACTAGAAAATATACATGAAGTATTATTTTCTTTCACATTCAAAAAAAAAGAAGTCTACTGAAAGGCAGAAAAAAGTCTACTGAAAACCTTAAATAAAAACAAGTAGTGTGCCAGGCATGGTGGCTCACGCCTGAATTCCCAGCACTCAGGAGGCAGAGACAGGAGGATTGCTGAGTTCAAGGCTTGCCTGGGCTCCATAGTGAGCTCAGGGTCAGCCTGAACTGCAAAGCGAGACCCTGTCTCAAAAAAAAAAAAAAAGTGTATATTTGACTTTGCAAAACAAAATATATTATGAGGTAAAATAATCAGTAAAATTAAAAGATGTAAATCAAATTAATTTTCAGATTGCTGTATACATTTTTTATAAAGGCATGTTTTCAACAATTCAAGAAACAACAACAATAAAAACCCTCCCAGTTGGAGAAAATAAAGTAAATAAAATACATTATGTAGCATTAATTTTAATGATCAATAAAAAGGAAAAAGCTTTTACAGAAACCTAGTATTTAAAAGTTTATCCATTCGGCCAGAGATTTAGCTCAGTGGTTCTGGCGCCTGCCTAATAAGCACAAGGCCTCTGGTTTGATCCCTGGTAACCACATACAGCAATACTGGCATAATGACTCACTCCCACCAGCAGTCAGTACCACATACCACAGTGCCAAGTGTGGTGGCTCATGCCTGTAATCCCAGCACTCAGGAGGCAGAGGCAGGAGGATTGCTGAGTTCAGGGCTTGCCTGGGCTACATAGTGAGCTCAGGGCCAGCCTGATCTACAAAGCAAGGCCCTGTCTACAAAAAACAAAAGTTATCCATTTTATAAATGAGTATGAAAAGGCCTTAGCCAGGCATGGTGGTGCACACCTGTAATTCTACCATTCTGGGAGGCTGAGACTGGAGGTTTACATGTAAACCCCACCTTGCCCATTTAGTGACAGCTTGTAAAACCAAAAAAAGGCTGAGGATATGACCCAGTGCAAAGGCACTGGGTTCAAACTTCACTAATGAAAAAATACGAAATCTATAAATTGTTTATATAATAGTGCCGAAGTCATTATTGCCCTTGTAACTTTGGCCTTAGAATGCATTTGTGTCAAATGAAGACCCAGAAAACCCAGATGGTCCTCATTTGGACCTGATGTTTTGGGATCACTCTGTTTTCTGGGCTTTGCTGAGGTATAATTGATAAGTAAAACTTGTACATATTTGAAGTATACAACGTGATGTTCAACATCCATGTACATCATGAAACTATTAACAGTCAAGCTAGTTAGCATACCCATCACATTACATGAGTGTGTGTGTGTGTGTGTGTATGTGTTCAAAGTACTTAAGATTTATTCTTTTGGGGAAACTTTAAAGTATACAGAATAGCTTTATTGACTATAATCATCATGGCCTATGTAAGTCTCCGGGACTTTTTCATCCTGTATAACTGAAACTGTACCCTTTGACTAACATCTCCTCACTGCCCCTAACTACTCCTTTAGCCTTTGGTAGCCATTAATTTACTTCAACTGTTCTGGGTGTTTAGATTGCACATGTGAGTGAAAATCATATAGTGTCTTCCTAGGTCTGGCTTACGTCACTTACTGTAAGGTCTGCAGGTGCATCCACGTTTGCACCAGCCAAACTTGCTTTCTTCCTCCTTTTCATCTTCCTTCGCTCCTTATCTTTTCCCTCCTCTGTTCCTTCTCCTCCTCCCGCTCCTTCTCCCTTTCCTTGTCTGTTCTTTCTTCCTTTTCATTCCTCTTCCTTCTGTTTCTCTTTTCTTCCTCATCCCTTTCCTTCTCCTCATTTTTGCCACCTTCTCTTTTTCTTTTTTGTCTTCTCCTTTCAATATGCTTTTTGCTCCTCCCCCTTAATAGTTGAGACCTTAGTATTAGAACAAGAACTACTCTTCCTTCCCTAATTTTAAATTAAATTGTATGACTTAGTTATTACTTGTTTCTGAGTGGAGTTTTAAATATTAGCAAAGTTATGTTCATCACTAGCAAAATCAAAGCATATTTTAAACTGTTCTTTGGTGTATTTGGACAGCATTTCTCATGACATTACTTTATATTTAACAAACCACTTAATCTAGAAACATCTTAAAGACTTTTTGTCACTTTCAAACATTTGTTTCTTTACTCATTCTAATATAAATAGTATGTTCAGACTTTAAATATGTATCACAGTGATACTCTGCTCCACAGTTTCCTCCCCATTCGCTTGACAACAGATATGATCCTAAATTCAAAGCACATCCCCGTGCTAAAAAAATTCTATTTGTCTTATTCATTAGGGTTTTTAAAAAAATTCCACCATAAGAAAATAGGATATATTGCAAAGTTTTGTTCACTTTTAAAGTTGCTTTCATCACAGTTACAAAGAAAATGCTAGTATGAACTAAGGCAAAGGTGTGATTTGTGTGTCAGTTTTAGACAAGGATGCAAAACAATTGTTTCTGATCTCATGACAGTAGGAAGAACAAATAGATATGACTTCAATGTAACAGCTCAGAATCCATTGTTATTATGCCTCTTCCTAAGACCTTCTCCAGGTGATACCTCATTGAATGAAGCTTCCTAGTTGATTCTGATATGCCCACTCTGTCAGACAAAATACCCTCTATAACTGATGCTTTGCAAATTAGAAGATGCACACTTATGAGCCGGCCTCTTGTTAAAATGTAGAGTCTGGTGGATAAGTTTGGAGTGGGGCCTGAGGTTCTTCATTTCTAAAGAGCAAACCAAGTGATGCCAATATTACCAGGCTACAAGCCACACTTCTGGGGAAGAATAATCATACAGGTGCCTTCCAGCTCTTTACTATTGATAGCTGCTGCACATCTGTGAACAAAACTGCGGTTGAGAACATTTGTCTTTTATCTGTGGTTAGGTTCTGTTCTGCTCTGAGGGACTTTTTTTCTATCAAAGGAAGGCAATGGCAGAAATTATGAATCTGTTTGCTGCAATTTTTAAGAAGACACACTGATAAATACCAAAGGAGATCCACAGCAGCTACCTTTTATCTCAACAGAAGACAGAGGCAGACCCACAGTTGTAGCATCAGGGGAGACTTTAAGATCAGATTCAGTTCTTATGAGAAGTGTGATCACAAAATACAATGAATATTTACATATTAAAAAATATAATGCCAGATTGTCATTAATCCTGTTCAGAATGTCCACTTCCTCCGCCCTAACCCACTTGTCTTGTGTGGCCACTTTCTGAAGCAGTTCAGAAATCCTGTTTCCTGAATGTTTTTAGTTATGCGGTTGTGGTTGCTTTGATGTTCTGGATCAACTCAACACTTCTACCTTTCATGGTCATTTCAACTTTGGGAAAGAATCAGAAGTTGCACAGGGCCAGGTCTGGTGAATAAGCTGGATTGGGAAGCACTGTGATGTTTTTATCAGCCTGCATTTCCATTGGGTGGCAGAGTGCAGCTGCTTCCACTTTGTTTTATCACATTTCATACTGTCATTCATGACAGAGGACAATTAGAACCGCTTGATGAAATGAACAGAATGGTGGGATGAGGTGTTTGAAGTGGGGGTGGTATTTTGAAAGGAACTTTTGGTGATGTGTCTTTTACTGTAGTTTTTTTTTAATTTGAATACATGCCATATTTTCTGATCAGCTCTTACAAAACACATGCACTTACCCAACTATGTTGTGGCCAACTTTCAAACATTCATTTCAGTTATTCCAAGTACAGTTATTCCAAGTTCTCTAAATTTCCGAGTGGTCCATGCCCAAACTGGTCACTTCGAATGATTAGAAAGTCCTTGTTCACACTGGACTGGTCCTCCTGTCTCCAGAAGCATATATTACCTATGGGTTGCAGAGGAAGAAGAGTCACCATCTGCTGGAAAAGACCATGGATACCTTTTAGAAGGGGAAGTATTTGAACATTACCTTACATTTGGGTGGAATCAGGGGGTCAAGAGAGTTGGTGAGCATTCTTACCCCCTTAATATCACACTTCCTAATTATTAATCTGTATCCTCTAATCTGTGTTCCAGTATTAATGGAATCGCTTTTAAACAAGGAAGAGAAATGAATAGTACTTTAGGTACTATAAGGTCATTCCATGTATCTTTGAGAAAAGTAATAGATTCGCCTTATTTATAAAGCAGATGATTAACAACCCGCTGCATCTGGGCCTGATTTATCCAGAGTGTAGACAGGGTTGCAGGTGCATCGCTGCTGTTCAGGGAACAGCACAGTGTTAGGGATAAACATTATGACGGTTGGACGGAATCTACTGTGGCCTGTGGGTGCACAGCTCAAGTGGAGTGACTGCTATTTGTGGAGACCACTGTGGGTTTCCCACCTGGATGGGCTGAGCTAGTTTAAAGGCATAAACCCAAGTTTTGGTTTTATACAAAGGAGAAGTCCTCTAGGTTTCTCTTTCAGCAGAGAACATGGTTGCCAGAAATGCCATTCAAAAATAAATGGCAGAGCCGGGCGTGGTGGCTCACGCCTGTAATCCCAGCACTTGGGAGGCAGAGACAGGATTGCTGAGTTCGAGACTTGCCTGAACTACAGAGTGAGCTCAGAGCCAGCCTGAACTGCAAAGCGAGACCCTGTCTCAAAAATAAACAAACAAACAAACAAACAAACAAACAAATAAATAATAAATGGCAGAGCCTGGCATGGTGGCTCATGCCTGTAATCCCAGCACTCTGGAGGCAGAGACAGGATTGCTGAGTTCGAGGCTTGCCTGGGCTGCAGAGTGAGCTCAGGGCCAGCCTGAACTACAGAGCGAGGCCCTGCCTCAAAAAAGAAAAAAAATAAAATAAATACATGGCAGAATTCATTAATCTAGGAAAGGGAAAAACAGGCATAATTATAACTTCCACAGGAAATTTTTCCGGAGAATAGCATTTGTGCTAAGACAACTAAGTGTGGAGTAAATAACGTGTGTTCAAGGGTGGGGTGCCAGGGGAGGGACCTCCCAGAAGCCTGGAAGTACTTGGACATCCCTAGGAAAGGCAGCGGGAAGGATTTTCTTGTTCATTTCAGGAGATGAATAGAGAAAGAAGGGCAGGCAGAGGCAGAGTGTGAAGCTTCAGATAACCCTTCCTTCACAACTGCTCTGAATCTTCAGGTAAGAGCAAAAGTAGGCTAGACGGATAGATTTTTATGGAAATTGCTGCAGGCATTATGTTTTACATCCATAGTACAGTAGCTTTACAGATACAGGGCAAAAGAACTATGGTCTCAGGCAACCTAGAGACATGCGTGAAGGAAAGCCAGGAGACTTTGCAGAAGTCACCGAAATGACAAACCACAGTGGGGTGGGATAAACTTTCACCAGATTGTCTTGGATTAACAGGCTGAAAGCTGATCCTTAGATCGCACAAATCAGATCATGTGTTTCTAGGAAATATTCTACCTGACTCTAACTTCATTTTTTTTTTCTTTTGGAACTAAGTTTCAGTATGTACCTGAGGAAATTAACATTTTTAATAGCTTATTTTCTTTTGAAAAGCAAATACTTTGAGATGGTGGAGTGGCACACTTACCTCTGATCTTGGCTACTTGGGAGGCTGAGGCAGAGGTGTGGAAAGGGGAGGCCGGCTTGGACTGGTTCAAAGGAAAAAGAGGCAAGTACAAAACACCCTCAAAGGGCTGCAGTTAGTCTAGTTGAGCAGTAAAGCTTATGCTTAGCATGTATGACCCCTTTGCTTTGATCATCAGCAGGGGAAAAAAAAAAGCCTACCTTGAAAGGTCAGCTGTCTTCTATTCCTGTATTTCTATAATCCAATAACCCCTTCTACAAAGCCCTACCAGTTTCTAAGTTCTGTTTTTCTCAGTGTTTAAAATTATTTTCCTCCCCTTGTCTGTTCTTACAGCTTAAAAGAAAAACCTTCTAAACTCATTTTGAAACATGTGACACAGTACAAGAAACCTACAGAACATTAATTTCCAGTAACTCTACATGTTTCAGAGAACAATAGCCAAAAGGTGCAGCTCAGGCATTTTTTTGGGGGGGGACCTTTTAAACATGTAAAAATTATTTAAGAAAAGCTAGATATTGCCCAAGGGCTACTCTTCTGAGACAGAATAATTTTTTCTGTTTTTCTCAGAAGATCTTACTGTTTTCTCCCCTGAGGAGAACGGATAGGCTCCTACAGAATGGAAGGAGGAGTTCACTGGAAGGAGCCTGGACTGAATTCTTCTTTTTGAACTGGGCTTACTACCCTCTGGTAAAAAAATAAAAAAATAAAAAATGATAAATACATAGCTGCCACCATGCACAAGAAATAAAATGTGTAGTCTTTCATATTTTAACCTGCAAACAAAGACGTTGCCTGAGGTGTTTTTTTATAAACTGTTGCCTGCTTATTCCAAAATCACCTCTTCTCTTTGTGCCTTAGCCAATTACCTAGCTGTCTGGAGGATCAGCAAGTGAGAACGGAATCTGACCAGAAACAGTTCGGTTTAGAGTTTTGGCTCCAAGAAATAACATTAAATAAAGGGATGGATGCAAGTTTGTCTTTCTGATGGAATATAGATTAAAGTACAGGTTAAATCCATTTAAACTAGATAAATTCAAGCATCGTTTATTGGGCATCTTGAATGAATAAGATATATGAGCAGACTCTGGCAAAATAAAACTAAAGATGACATGTCCTTGGGTTTCATAGTGCTTATGATTTAAAAAATACACATACTATGCATTTAGTAATGAAACAAGTGAAAAGATAAATACTGATTTTTATGTACTTGAGCCATTTAAAGACCATTTCACATAATTTTTCAGCACAGCGAAGCAAAACAAGAGGTCCAACTCATCTAAAAACAGCTTACTAGATAAATGGCTAAATTACATTAAGTTGTTTCTTTACTGAATGACAATTATAACAGAGACATCCAGTAAAATATTTTGTATTGCAATCAGTACAATGAACCAATTTCTGTTTTATAGTATAATTTTCATGTCAAATAGTTAAGAGTTTACTGTGTACCAAGGCACCACGCCATGGGCCATAAAGGAGAAAAGGAGGCTTTTAAAACACACTCTCTGTTCTCAAGGAACTTTTAGTCTGATTGACCAAACAAAGGCCTTTGTCTAACATAACTATGAGAATTACTGAGTTCCCCAGGAGGAGACAGTTTCCCATTAGAAAGGTTGTGGAGGATGGAACATGGAGAAAACTGATGGTCTGATAGAATTTTCATGGTGGCTTTGGGCATTTCACCAGAGAGAATGGCAAGAACTCAAGGACAAAGGTGAAAGCATTTTTGGTGTGAAGAGCTTCTTTAGTTATGCTCCTATACATGGTTCCTTTTCGCCGTCGTACCATGGCTAATAAGGCCAGACCAGCATGTTGAGGTTTGAATACAGGATTGAATTCAGGATGTAGAATTTATACTTTATCCTATGAGCAAAACAATTTCTTGAAAAGCTTTAGAGCAAGACAGGAGGTTGTCAAACCATTTGTTCTTATAGTGATAGACAAATTGTTTTGGACAGTGAGGAACCAGGAGGCATAATGCTGTGGTTGGAGGCTAGGCATGAGCCTGGCTGCGGGCTGGTAAGGGCCAGAATCAAATAAGAGTTAGGACTCAAGGACAGACTAACCTAGTGTTTGCTCATTTGCTTTTGTTTTAATGGAGTTGTGCAGACTGGTATAAATGAGTAACATAATGAAAATATTAAAGCTAAACATATTGATAATTTTTATTAATGAGCAAATGTGAATGAATGATGAAATGTCTTACCAAAGAATACATTAGGAATTCTTCATATCCTTGATTTATAAGGAATATTGTGAACATTATTTATAACCCAGTTTTATTCATGTTCTCTCTGTAATATTACAAGTAAGACATAGTCCTCAGAAAACCTGATGTACTTTAAAAATATTTTCAACAAGCTTAACTGGCATAAACATGTAGAACTTGACATGTGCCTTAAAGAAGTAGTTTTTAGTTTCGCTGACTTTATCATTTCTAGTTTTCATTGATTTATAAGTTCAGGTTTTTAATTTACTCATTAACTTTCCTTTCATTTTACTGAGTTTAATTTGCTCTTTCTTGTTTCTCTCTAAATTTTATTTTATTATAATTGTTAGTACATATCAATTATATGCAATATTGGGTTTCATTTTGTCTTTTTCCTATATGCATATGGTGAGCTTTGACTGCAGCTAGTGTACTTTTGAGGAACTGGTATATTTTCTCTCTTCTCACAGGAGGCTGTAAATAAAGCTCAGATGATCTTTCCTAAATGCAGGCAGGCTGGGAACCAGGCTTTCCCCTAACTGTGACAGCTGTGTTGACTTTAGGTAGCAGCCGGGTGGTAGTAATCTCCGTGTTCTCTTTTGTTCTTAATTTTGCTCCCTCCCTTCCTACATCTCATTTGTATTTTGTCCCAGCCTCTAAGTGGAGTCACCGAACATCTTGTTATGTCTAACCTCCACATTTTTTAGGGTGTGATCCTTTTTAACTCTAGCAGCAGCAGCCCTGAGACTTTTCAGAAATGCAAATTCTCAGGCTCCTCTCTAGAATACTCAGCCAGAAATTCTTGGAGGTAGGCCCAGATATCTGTGTTTTTTCAAGTCCTGCAAGTTATTCTGAGACACGCCAAAGCTTGAAAACTACTACAAGGAAGAATAAACTGTTCTCTTCCTTGTCTTTAGGTCTATGTGTTCCCTAGCTTATGGTGTTTCTGGTCTACTTTGCAAGACTGGTCTGTTATCCTGCCAAATTATATGCTTTTGTTTATTGTTTGAGACAAGATCTTGCACCAGAGTCCAGGCAAGCCTTGCACTTACTACATAGCCCAGGCTATCCTCCAACTCACCATCCTCCTGCCTCAGCCTTCTAAGTTCTGGGATTACAGGTATCCATCACCCTATTCGATAAACTCTGTACACTTTTTAGAACATATAAATTCTTAAAGGAGTTTATCTAATCGCTGTAGCTAATTATTATCCTGCCACAGTCAGTGAAGCACATATAGCTATTCTTGCCTCATGGCCACTTGCTGGACTATAACTGAAATGCTCTTTGGCTTCATGGCAACACCTGGTCAGATAGGGCTCAGCCTTCCTTGAAAAACAAAAACAAAAACAGTTGAGAGCTACTTTCTTTTTTTTCTTTGTCTCAGTACCAGGGGTCCAACTCAGGATGTTGTGATTGTGAGATAGGCACTGTACCACTGAGCTAAATTCTGTCTCAAGAGCTACTTTCTTTCCTTTTTTTTTTTTTGTACCAGGGATTGAACTTGGAACTTTGCATTTGTGAAACAGGCACCAGGACTACTGGGCTGAATCCTCAGCCCAACAATTACTTTCATTTTCTTTTTTTCTTTCTTCTTTTTTGGTACCAGGGATCGAACTCTGGCCCTTGTGCTTCCAAAGTAGGCATGGTATCTCTTGAGCTAAATCCCAGGCCCAAGAGTTACTTTCATGAGCAGTGGGAACAGTTAAACCAGAAGGGCTATTCCTGTCTAAAAATATGCCTGTAATGAAGTGAATGTGTGCAGTTGACTCCAGTGGATGAGTAGTTTGGATTTTCCTAATGAGATCACCTGGATTCAGACTCCTTGTAGGAAAAACGAGAGGCAATGAGTGCTGCTTGATATAATTGAAAACAGTCCAGAGTAAGGATGTGTGCTTGCGCTCCTTCTGGGGTGTGTGTGTGTGTGTGTGTGTGTGTGTGTGTGTGTGTTTCTGGGAATCAGACCCAGGGCCCGTACCCCAAGGCAAGCATTCTACCACTGGGTTATATTTCCTGCCCCCATTCAGATTTTTGAATATGGCTTCAGATAGGGTTGAAATGAAAGATTCTAAGTCAGTGAGAACCCAGTGCCAAAACTATATAAAATGCCACCCAACTTACATTCTCAAAGGAAATATATTGCTAGGTGTTTTAGAGTGTACAGCACTTGCTTTCTGAGTTACCTTTTTAAATTTTGAAACCCTTTATAAGTTTAAATAGAGTAGCAGTTTAAAAAACTGGTTTAAAACTTTAAGTTTCTTTGTGAGAAAACAGAAATAGTAGGGAAGGAATGAGCTTCACTGGAAATGTCTTATTTAATTGAGACAGAAAACAAGTAGATGTGAAATATTATGCTTTATTTGCCACCATTCTGTTCTCTCAGAAAAAGCAGACAAGTATTCTTGCAATGTAGATGTGATATTCTAGGATTTATTCAATCATCATTTGCAAGATGTTGGTAATCTAGGTATCTGAGAGCCGAGTTAAAGGCAGTCTTGTTCTACAGCTGACTAACAGCTAACAAATATTTACTAGATATTCACGCTGTGTCCACATCCCATGAGAAACTTTTCATCTATTTGAACACTCAAGGTTAACATGCCTGAAACAAGACCCAAAGAACAAACAACAGATGGATAAGTGCTACATTACGTTACCCTTGACGTACTTTTCTTTGTACGCTCTTGGAAATCTCATCCCTCATGACTTTATCTAGTGACTATGTAGGTCAGTGTTTCTCAGTCTTGAGTAATGTAGGATAAACCGCTGCGAAAAAAGACTTAACATTCCCTTACTATGGAAGGAAAGCATGTTCATAGTTATTTTCTCTAAACATGAACTAATCTAAACATAGGCACAAAATGCTTAGACTTGTGACTTTAAACAGTGATAAAAATAAATTTGCATATTAGAACTTGCAAAAACTATGCAGTCAGCAGAAGTTAATTCAGTGAGAAGAATGATATTTTATTGAACCATGTATCACCACTCAATCTCTGAGGTTGCCATGTTTCAGAATCCTTGGTAGTGTGTGTGTGTGTGTGTGTGTGTGTGTGTGTGTGTGTGTGTGTGTGGTACTGGGGATTGAGCTCAGGGCCCTGTGCTTCCAAGGTAGGTATGCTACCATTTGAGCTAAATCCCCAGCCTTTCTTAGTAGTTTTTAGGCCTTTCTTATTATGAATAATGTGATAACTCAGTCCTCACTACTTTCTTCACACATTTGTGAGACTATTTTTTATATACATTCTGTGGGATTTAGTTTTGACTGTAAGTTGTACAAATAAATAATGTATGTATTAACTCTGTCCATCATATTTTATCATTATTTTGCAACAATATAGAACTACAGAAGATGGTCAATTTGATTGAAATAGATAAAAATTTGTACAGTCAATCTTGGATGACTAAATAAAAAGAAACCATTCAGGTGGTCCCAATTTTTTGTTACTTTTTTTTTTTTTTTCTGAGACACGGTCTCACTTTGTAGTTCAGGCTGGCCCTGAGCTCACTTTGTAGTCCAGGCAAGCCTCAAACTCACAGCAATCCTCCTGACTCTGCCTTCCGAGAGCTGGGATTACAGGCATGAGCCACCATGCCCGGCATTGTGGTATGTGGTACTGATTGCTTGTGGGAGTGAGTCATCATGCCCAATATTGTTGTATGTGGTGACCGGGGATCGAACTTAGGACCTTGTGCTTGCTAGGCAGGCACCAGAACCACTGAGCTAAATCTCTGGCCTTTCTTTGTTAAATTTTAAGGACTGTTACAGATATAAAGATGTGAAATCTTCATTAAAACTCCTTGTTAAAAAAGTGAAGGCATCTGTAGTGGACACAGCTGTTCTCATCAGTGGTTGGTTCACAGAAGCATGCATGTCCCAACCATCAGCAAACAGCTGGATTCCAGCTCTCACTTCCTATAGCGTTCACCCAGCTGCAAAGAGCTGCCTACCCCAAGGGCTCGTCCTTCCCCAGGTGCTCACATTCAGTGACTGATGGAGGTGGCAGTATTAAAACTCAGCAGTTTCCTCAAATAAGGTCAACTCCTCTCACCCTGTGCTCTCCAGCTTCTTGTGGAGCTGGCTATGGCTTCCTCAGCTTGCAGCACAGTTCTAGTTCCCCATCCTGATTGTGGTTTCCTCCCTGTCTCCCATTTCTTGTAATTCCTAATAAGTTCCCTGCATGACACCACGTCAGCAGCACCTGTGTCTGAAGAACCCAGTCAGTGAACACTTTCAGTATCACTCACCAGAAGCTCCGCAGGGTTGAGAATGCCTCCAGCTCTGATTCTTGTCACAAGCTTCTACTGTGTCTCCCTGCCAGCACTGAGACTTCAACGGGTCCACATCTGCTACACAGCTCATCTTTTAGGTGCACACCTGAGAGCAATTGTGTGTATTTTCTGTTGTATAGTGGCATGGCTCTTTTGGTTCTCACATACCGTACTCTGCACATTCAGTTTATTATTCATGCTTCTTAATACCGTTACGACTTTTCTTATTTCTTCAGGGATCCCATTTTTCTTAAGTAAGGCATGCTACTGAAATTACAGAAGAGAGCTTCTCTGTGCTCTTGGGACAGTGACTCTTTATCACAGTTCTGAATTTCCCCCTCCATCTGATCCTACAGACTTTAAATATTTTTTTTTCTCCTGAAGGACATATACACAGAATTCCAATTCATAAGGACCTAGTTATTTGGAATACAATAGACTTATACATTAAATAAGAGAGTATTGCTTTGAAGACATGGAAGAAAATGGTAACGTTTCCTTCTTCAGTGAGTGTTCATTAGGTGCAGCCTTTAGAACAAAACACTTGTACTAGTTGAAGACAAAGTGCATTCATTTTTTTCTTTATCTTTTACATTGCAATAAAGAGTAAGGAAAGCAAGTCTTGACAAATGTCAAAGTGAAAATTTTATAACACAGAGACTAGGATATATGAATGTTATTAGGTGACCTATAAGTGTATGGAAATATACATTTTTAAGGCAGTGAACTCATTAAAAGATACTGGTATTCACCACAGAATACTGTGTCGTCAGCTGAAAATAAGAATCTGAGATGTTTGTGAGGGATAAATTGTTAGGAAAGCAGTAGAACATTTCTTGCCCATGAGTACAGTCCTGAGGACTGGTGATTGCCATAATGAATCCACAGACCATCACCATGGCTCCAACAGGCAGCAGGACACAGGACATGATCTTATCTAAGTGCGTCCTTGGTTCTTCAGACACTTTCAAATAGCACGCAGATGGAATGATAAAAATCAGAGGAGCAGCACAGAGTGCACCCTGTATGTTGAAGACAAGAAAAGAGAAAATATTGCTAGTTTGAAGCACTTTTGAACAACTTATAAAAACATTTACAGAACTGTTTTTATTGCATGTATTAAAATTTGGATAGCCATGCCGGGCATGGTGGCTCATGCCTGTAATCCCAGCACTCAGGAGGCAGAGACAGGAGGATTGCTGAGTTCAAGGTTTGCCTGGGCTACATAATGAGCTCAGGGCCAGCCTGAACTACAAAGCAAGACCCTGTCTCAAAAAAAAAAAAAAATTGGATAGCCACTTTCCCAACAGAGCTCAGGCCCTGAGCTCTCTCCTGTGACCAGCATGGGAGGATGATCCCACAGAAACTCCATTACTTCTCTACCTATGATGAGTAAGTGCTGCTCCTGCAGGGGCAGGCCTTTGGCGTAGGACTGGCCTGCCTTCCCTACAGGGCTCAGGCCCTGACATTCTGCACAACCAGCGTGGGAGGAAGAGCCCGCAGAGACTCCATCCTTTCCTCTTCCCACACTGATGCTTGGGGCCTGAGTGCTCATGGACTGACACATGGGGAGAAGCCCCCAGAGACTCCATTTACATGTCTGTGCACACTGAACCAGTGAGGCAGCAGTGCTGAGACTTAGGCAGCGGTCTTTGGTGCGGGACTACCCTGTCTGCCATAATGCAAAACATCATTGGAAGAGTGAAGAAATCTTGTTGACTACAGCCATTGGTGAGTTTGTGGAGTCAATTGCATTTACAGAACAGTGGACTCTTGAAGTTTCAAGCCTGTAGGAGTTTACTGAACTCAACTCAGGCATTATAGCTAGAACCTACACAGGGGATGATGGTTGTCTCCCTGTGACTAGTCAACTCCAATATGCATGCTCCTTCCCATTCTATCCACAGAAGACAGCAGATCCACTCTGTGAAGGGCTTTTTTGGTACTATTTCTGGCTTTTTTTTTCTGTTGCTGTTGTTATTGTTATTGTTGTTCTTTTTTTTCCTGACCTCTCTTTTATTCTTCATTTCTCCACTCTCTTATTGTTGAGTCACTCCAGTTTCAAGATTTTTTTTTTCCTCTCTCAGTTGCTCTGATTTTTAAAGAAGGAAAATAGTTTCCTGTTTGCCTGTTGCTGCTGGGGACCCCTATTCTTCTTTTGTTCCTTCATCCTCTCTTGTCCTCCAGTCAGTATCAATTATCAGAAGTTAATGCATATCAGTCCTCCCTACTCTCTGTTTTCTGTATTATTAGAGGAGGATTAATACAGTTTCTAGTGATCCTGCTGTTAATCTGTTCCACTTTGTATTTGTCTGTCTCTTTTATTCTCTAGGCTCTATCAATTTCAACAGAATTTATGTTATCTTTATATATCTTCTAACCTTATTTTGAATCTCTCATTCTCCTATCTCTCTACCCTCCCACTCAACTAACTCCCTGGTGGCCCTTTATTCCCAAAGCAGTAATGCTGCTGTATTGAAGGACTTGTATGTTGTAAGCATATTTCTGGTTAGTTCTAAATTTTGCCATATGGTCACAGGTCTAATTCATGGGGTTAAAAGTATCAGAATAGTAATTGTCAGAGTTTGTCATTTCCTGTGTTGCATTTGATAATATGTATTGTATTATGTCAACTGGGATGATGTGATTGTTATGTTTAAGTACCTTCCATGGTGTGCCAGGACTGAGATCATTTGAGAGCCATTATGGATCTAATGAGGACAACCCAGGTAATAGCCATCTCCCAAAGATTCCAAACATTAAGAAGAAACATTGCCCAGACAGCAGGCCAGGAATCAAACAGAAAACATCAGCAACAACAAAAAAAAATAGAAGTGAGAAAAAATTCAAAAACTCAGACATAAAGATCAACACCACAAGGGAGACCAGGGAAAATGGGAATACAGCAAACAAATGCTCAAACACTAGGTAGTATCAAAAGAAGATATAGTGGAAACAACCCAAATGCCCATCAACTGGAGAGTGGATAAAGAAGATGTGTTTTTTTAATAAAATGGAGTATTGTTCTGCCATAAAGAATGACAAGATTGATTCATTTATGTGCAAAGGGATACACCTGGAGGACATGCTAATGAGTGAAATCAATAGATCACAGATAGGCAAATATTGGATCTTCTCATTGATATGAGCACCTGTAGATGCAAATGAGCTCTAGAAAGTATGACAGTCTTTGTAGAATGGGAAATTTCCAAAGGAAATTTGGTGTGGGGATGTAATGAGGGGAAGGAATAAATATGATTCTGAAAGAAAATAAAAGAGTATGTATATAGGGGGTGGGGAGGTGTGGGTGGGTAGGGATATGGGTAAAAATGAGAATTGACTGTGTCATATATTGGTAAACATTCCCAAATGTTATGTGTGATTGTGAGATATATATGTATGTATGTGTATAGATACATACATACATATATATATATATAAATTATACATATATATATATATAAATTGTACCAATAAAGGATTCAATTTTAAAAAAAGATACAGTAAAATGGAAATCAGAAATAATTTCTCAGATAAAAACAGAGATAGTGTTCGAAGATATTATTAATAACACTAAAGAGTTGAGGGACATGATAGAATCTCAGATTATGAAAGTAATGGAATCTGTTAAACAACTTCAAAACAGATTTCCAGGAGATGAAAAACTTTGGTGAAAGTTTGAAAGATAAGATGAATGAGTGGCAGAGCCAAACATCAGACTAAGAAGGCAGGATTGCAGCCAGTGAACAGGAAAATAATAATTTATGGAACATAGCAAGGGATTATGAGAAATCAATTCAGGAGCTGTTAGATGATGCAATGAAGTATAATATAAGACAGACTGGAATCAGTAAAGAAGAGGAGATAGGGCAAAAGACTTAAAAACCTTTACAGATGTTACAGCTGAAAACTTCACAGGAAAAGGAAAAGAATTTGACATACAACTAAGTGAGGCACATAGGACTCCAAGTGGCCATGATATTAAAACATCTACACCTCTGCAGATAATAATCAAGATTACTGAAAGCAGTCACAGCTAAGAAGCAAAGCACATACAAAGGAAAGGCCATCAAAGTCACAGTAGACTTCTCAACACAAACAAGTCAAGGAGAGCCTGAAGTGAAATATTTAAAACAGTAAAAGAATGCAACCTCCAATCTAGATTGATGTATCCTGCAAAACTATTCCTTGAAACTGACAGGAAATAACAACAACTAAGAAACTTCAAAACTTTCAAAAGCTGAAACCGTTCATGCTAAGATCAGGATCAAGACAAGTATGTCCATTATCATAACTTCTGTTCAATACAGTCTTAGCAACCACAGCAATTAGAGAAGAAAAAGAAATAAAAGGAATAAAGATAGGAAAGGAAGAAGTTAAAATGTCATTATTTGCTGATGACATGATACTCTATATAGATGATCTTGAAAACTCAGCCAAAAGACTGCTGGATTTAATGGCCAGATTTAGTAGTATAGCTGGTTACAAGGTCAACACTCAAGAATCAATAGCCTCTGTATACATGAACACCGGGCTCACTGAAAGAGAAATCAAGGAATCAATTCTTTTCATAATAGCATCCAAAAAAATGAAATATCTGAGAATCAATCTAACAAATGAGGTCAAAGCCGTCTAGTCTGAAAACTACAGCACCCTGGAAAAGTAGATTGAAGAGGATATCAGAGAATGCAAAGATATCTCTTGTTCCTGGGTAGGAAGAACCGATATTATCAAAATACTTATACAGCCAGGTGTGGTGGCTCATGCCTGTAATCCCAGCACTCGGGAGGCAGAGACAGGAGGATTGCTGAGTTCAAGGCTTGCCTGGGCTACTTAGTGAGCTCAGGGCCAGCATGAAATACAAAGCAAGATGGTATCAAAAAAAAAAAAAAAGGTTATACTCCCAGAATTACTATATCAGTTCAGTGCAATCCTGGTTGAAATCCCAACAATATATCTCACAGAGTCATAGCAATAATTAAAAAATTCATCTGGAACCACAAGACATCTAGAGTAGCAAAAGCAATGCTAGGCAACAAGTTCATGATAGGGGTTAAAATCCCCAACTTGAAAGTATACTACAAAGCCAATGTGATAAAAACAGCATGCTACTGGGGAAGAAACACAACTGAACATCAATGAAAAAGACAAGAAGGTCCAGAAATCACCCCAGATTTACTAAGCCACCTAATTTTTGACAAAGGGAACCACACACCCTCAAGGGAAGAAAGATATTCTCTTCAGCAACTGGTGCTGGAAAACCTAGCTTTCAACCTGGCAAATATTAAAACTAGATCTTTCTCTTTCTCCATGTACCCAACTAAAGTCAAAGTGGATTAGAGACCTAAATATTAAAAGAGAAACACTTAACCTGCTGCAAAACAGGCTAGTAGAACTCTTTGAAGACATTGGCTTAGGGAAAGACTATCAGTAAATCCTCAGTAGCATGGGAGCTAGCAGAAAGAATCAACAACTGGGATTTCATCTTTCTAAAAAGCTTCTGTACAACAAGAGAAACCCAAAACAGAGAGAAAAGACAACTTACAATATGGGAAAAAAATTTACCAATTGTTTTTCAAACAAAGGACTACTACCGAGAGAAAAGAACTTTAAAACATCAGCCCTCCACCAGATTTAAAGACAATTTAAAAATGTGCATTTGAAATGAACAGACATTTTTTCAAATGAAGAAATAAAGGCAGCTAAGAAACATACGAAGAAATGTTCAGCATCACTGGTCATTTGAGAGATGCAGATGAAAACAACAGTGAGATTCCATTTCACTCCACAAAGAATGGCTGCTATCGCAAAATCAACCAACAACAAATATTGGCAAGGCTGTGGGGAGAAAGGAAAGATTGCTGGGAATGCAGACTGGAGCAACCACTGTGGAGATCAGTATGGAGATTCCTTTAAAAACTAAGATCAGAGGCCCCATTTGACCCTGCTATTCTCCTGCTAGGTTACACATACACATATGAAAGAATTAAAAGAATCATACCACAGCGACATATGTGCACTCATGTTTAGCAGCTCAGTTTGTGATAACTAAATCTTGGAAATAGCTGAAATGCTCATCAATGGGAGACTTGATAAAGAAGATGTGGGTTTTGAAAAATAAAACAGGGTAGAGCTCAGTCATAAAGAATGATAAATTTGGGCCCGGGATTTAGCAAGGTGTCCGCCTTGCAAATGCAAGGTCCCTAGTTCGATCCCTGGTAACCACATACCACAGTGCCAGGTGTGGTGATTCATCCCTCTAGCAATCAGTACCACATACCACAATCCTGGGCGTGTTGGCTCATGCCTGTAATCTCAGTACTCAGAAGGCAGAGGCAGGAGGATTGCTGTGAGTTTGAGGCTTGCCAGGATTACATAGTGAGCTCAGGGCAAGCCTGAACTACAAAGCGAGACCCTGTCTCAAAAAAAAAAATATGATTCATATCACAGCAACATATGTGCACCCATGTTCATAGCCTCAAATTTAGCAACCCCCTGCCTGGGCCTCCCAAGTGCTGGGATTACAGGCGTGAGCCACAACACCAGGCATTGTGGTATGTGGTACTGATTGCTGGTGGCTGTGAATCACCACACCCAGCATTATATGTGGTTTCCAGGATCGAACTCAGGACCTTGCATTTGCCAGGCAGGCACTGGAAACACTGAGCTAAATCTTTGGCACCGAGTCTCTCTCCTTTTTAGCCCTACTTCTCAATAGACACTTTAAAAATAAGTAAATTTAAAATTGTGTAAATTTAAAAATAAGTAAAATTTAAGGCATTTTAGATAGTATACTTTCCTAATTATGTTGTTAATTATATTATGTACCAAATATTAAGTAAAACATAACATTAATAAAATATATTAAAATGTACAATATTATTCTCCTAATGCACAAAATATAAGTTTTTTAAAAAAACAATTTGTGTAGATTTGAAGTGTTATAGAATACATATGAAGAGTGAAATAGTACAGTGAAACAAATTAACATCCATCATCTCCCATAGTTCTTTGTGTGCATGACAAGAGAAGCTAAAATTTATTTAACACAAAACCTGAAATATAATACAAATTGACGAACTTATGCTATACTTTTCCAGATAGTCCTTATTCTATACATTAGGTCTCTAGACTTGTTCCGCCTAATTATCTACTGCTTTGTGTACCTTGACCTACATCTCATTTCCTCTCTATTCTACCTCCAACCGTCATTTCATTCCCTAGCTCAATATAGGACCCACTCTTTTAGGATTCCACAAACAACCGAGGTTATGTAATATTTCTTTCTGTTTCATTTAATGTAATATTTACTCAAGTGGTGGCAAATGACAGAATTTCCTTCTTAAGGCTGAACAGCATTTCTCTTATTACATATGCCACACTTTAAATTCATTTATCCATTGATGGACACTTAAGTTGTTGCTATATCTTGGCTATCATAGATAATGTTGTAATGAATACAGGAACCCAGCTATCTTTAGAATATGGTGATTTTGAGGGAGGAGTTAGGATTCTATTAGGCTTTAAGGACAGTAGCCCCAAAATGGAGTTTGGAAATCCACATGGAATCTGCTGAGTCATAACACTCTAGGAACCTTTCAAAAATATGTCAGGTGTTCTGAAGCTATCAGTGGCTTCCTAGATCATGACAGAGCATGACCTGGCAGCTGTTGTCTCAAGTCGTGCATGGGTCTTACTACACAATATAAACACTACCTAGATGTGACCCTGAAAAATAAGCACTCTCCTGCTGGATGGACATTATAGCACTTGTGTAAGTTTCTTTCTGAGTTTCTTTTTAAACTCTCTAAATCCCTAGGCAAAGGGTCTTTGTAACTATCCCCCTCAGAACATCCTCCTGGATAGGGGGGAACTCTACTTTTTTGCTTTATCTTTTAAATATATTTGCTTGAACTTTGCTTCCTTTGTCTGTGGTTTTATTCTTAGTCACTGTGAAACTTGGCTCTGGGGTTCCAGTAATAATTTCCTCTACTCTGGGTACAAAAACTCAGACTAGAAATTCTGGATCATATGATAGTTTTGTTTTTAATTTCTTTAGGAATCTCCATAGTGTCCTTCATAATGGTGGCACCAATCTACATTCTGACCAATAGGACATAGGGGTTTCCCTTTTTGTAGGTCCTTGCCAATACTTGTTTTCCCTTCTTGAGAAGAGTCATCTAGCCATCTTAATCAGTGTGCAGTGTCTTCTCACAGTGGTTTTAGTTTGTATATTTGTGATGTTGAACAATATTTTATATCTTTTATTAAGGTCATTTGTCCATTATTTATTTGTTTGTTTGTTTTTGTTTGTGTGTGTGTTTTGGTAAGGGGATCAAACTCAGTATTTTGTGCTTGCCAGGTAGGTGTTGTACCACTGAGCTACATCCGTGGCCCATTTGTCCATCCTTACATAGGTAATTTGCTTTTCTTTTATTGAATTGCAGTAGTTCTTTATATATTTTGGAGATTAACCCCTATCAGATATGTGTTTAGCAAAAAGTTTTTCATAGTCTAGAGGTTAGTTTTTTCATTTTGTGTATTATATCCATTGCTATGTACAAATTTTTAATTGGATGTAGTCTAATTTATTTTTGCTTTTGTACCGTGAGCTTTTGATGTGATACATAAAAGTCATTACTGAAAGTAATGACATGGGTAGTATATTCATTCTCTTTTGGAAATATTATAGTTTTAGGTATTACCATTAGGATTTTTAAAAATTCATCTTGTGTTTTTTTCATATGCTGTAAGAAAAAGATCAAATTTCATTCTACTACATATGAAGTTTAGTTTCCCCAGAATTATTTGTGAAGAGAGTATCCCTCTTCTTCAGAATTGTTTTCCATTTCTATGAAGAATGTTTTTAGAATTTTGATAGAAATCTGATAGAATTTGTAATTGCTTTATATAATATGGACATTTTAACTATATTAATTTTTCTAATTCATGAATATAGGATATCTTTTTATTTGTATCTCATTAAATTTATTTAATCAATATTTTATAGATTTGAGTGTATAAATCTTTGCCTCCTTATTCAAATTTGTTTTGTAGTATTTTTTCTATTATAAGAAAGATACCGCTTCTCGGCCTTTTGGCTAAGATCAAGTGTATTATAAGAAAGATTGCTTTTTTACTTTTTTCTTTCCTTTTCTTTTCTTTTCATTTCTTTTCTTTTCTTTGTTCTCAGTACTGGGGATTGAACTCAGGGCCTTGTGCTCCCAAGGTAATAGTCTTTTATGTTTGTGTGTGTATATGTGTGGTTATTATGCAGATTTATAAATATGTATAAGAATGGTATAATGAAACTGTATAAATCTGTCATCTATACTTTATTAAGCTTTCAATACCCTATTTTTGTAGATTTTCTCCAGGATCAAGCAAAGCAAAACTGAAGCTGAATTTGCATGATATAAAAATGACAAATTATACCTGAAAATATTTAAAATAATTATTTTGTCAATATCACTAATAAAATTATTTTTATTTCACAAAAAATGTCAATTCCATATCAGAAGTATTACAACTATAATTTCAGTAATGTCTTTTTTTATAAAATAAAAAATAGTCCAGAAAAATGGCAATTAAGGTTTTACATTGTGAACTCAAATAATCTAGGCAGTTTCTAAAAAGTTAAAGAGGAATAATAGGGGGCACAGTGAATGAAAAATATTTTTACAGAAAGAGATATAAGAATTAGAAAAAAAAGCCAGCATAGTAGCACATGCCTCTAATCCTAGCACTCTGGAGGCTGAGGCAGGAGGATTGCCATAAATTTAAGGCCAGCCTGGACTACATACTGCATTTGAAGTCAGAATGATTTACATAGTGAGACCCTGCCTTAAAAAAATATATATATATATTTAATATATATTAATATTTAACTATATAGAAAATAAATATAAATATATTATATATGATATGAAAATACAAATTGTTGTCACTTTTGCTTTCTAATTTAAAATATAAGGAGAACTTACTTTTGCCATTCTTGGCACCCGAATACAAGTGCATATCTACAAACACCTAGTAAGTGGAGCTCAATTGTGACTGGAACTGAATGAATTGTGGATTCTGCAGATTCTATCATGATATCTGGAAGTGATCGTGATTTTTTAGATTGTAAAAAATACTTTAGAACTCAATCTATATTTAACTAAAATATTACTATCTGATTTCTTCAAAGTAATAATTTCTGAAAACGGCACAATGATGCAAATACACATGTGTACTGGCTTTGCTGTGCAGTCTGTTTCTTTGTAGAAACAAACACGTGAGCTAAGTCATCAGGAGCTGCAGAGGGAACATGAAAATCACTGCCAGCTGCTGCTAGGAAGCTGTCATCAGTCAGCCCTTTGGAATTGTTTCAACCTAACTTTCTTGGCAGGGCAATGGAATGGGTGTTCTGTTTGTATTGCAACTCTTAGGGTCTGAGAAAGTAACAATTAGAGGGAAAACTACCAGTTGATGTTTGCTCTGGAGGAAGTTCAGTTGATTATCTTGTCTAGCTACCAATTGTTTCCAGATATCTAAACGCTCAGTTTTGACAAACATTGTTGCTAAGACCTTAGATTACCCATAAAATGATAGTTCTGTTCCATGTGATCTATCCTGTGTAACTAGTCCATCTTAGCTCCTCTATTTAATGCAGACCTACTTGAAGATTCACCACTAGTTTTGAGATGATTTTCAAAATTACATGACTGGTCATAAAACCATACTTTTTTTTTTTTTTGGTGGTATCAGGGGATTGTGAACTCAGGACTTTATGCTTACCAGGCAGACACAATACCCCAAACTACATCCTTGAACTATAAGTGCTTATTAAAAAGACAATAAATTTTGGTTTTATTTATGAAGGCAAGATAATGCTATTCATTGATAATAACACCACCAATTCCAGGATATTTTGCACTTTGCAATAAAGAAAGAACCCAAAATGTTGAAGAATTTTAGTAGCAATGTAGCGTAGCTAGTGTCTGAATGCTCTTGTCTGTATAGAAATGTATCCAGGCTGGGGGAAACTAAAAGAACGCTTATACACCTTTTATATTGTACTTTGTAATCAGATCAGACACGTGAAGTTTATTGCTATAGCATAAAAATGAACACCCCTCTCTAGCTCCAGAAGTCTTCGGCACCATGGACTACAGCTTGCCCACACCATGACTGTTTCTGGCATGGGGCTCTCTTGCCCTTTTGGCTGGCTTCTTCCCCTCTGTGCAAGATGCTCAGGGTGCTTGCTGGGCTGGCTACGCTCACTGCCGGCACCAGGTGTTTCGTTTTCTCTCTTTGTACTGCTTCGAGGAGCAATCCATCAGGCCCAATTACTGCACATGTGTCTCCTCTAATAGGAGCATCGTGGAAAGCACTGAGTTCTTATTGCCAAGAATGGGACTTATATTTATTGCATTACGTTTTAAACTGAATCCTTTAAGGCTGAGGGTGGTTGGTTTTAGAAAAAAATATTTCACAGTTATAATATGGCATGAAAAGAATGAAATGAAAACAAAATTCTAAGTGAGGCTTTTATTTTATTGAATACTGTAAGCCCCCCAAATTTATATTATTTAGTTTTCCAAAAGGACAGCATTTCTTTGCCACTGGGAGATTTGGCTCTAATATGCAACTCATCTGTGAAGGTCATTGTTCTACTCAGTGACAATTTAGATACCACAACAGAAAAAAACCTCTAAAGTACCACAGTTATTTACTTACTAACATGTTGAGGCACTGTGTTTAATTCTAGTACTTCCCCTACAATTAACTAGAATGAAAGATATCAATTGAAAATTCAGACGAAAACATTTAGTTTTATTTCTTGGTATTAAACCCATTATTAAAATTCAGTCAGATCATAAGCACACTTTCTCTAAGAGCAAAATCTTACATTAAACAAGCAAATAAAATGTGTGAACTCAATTGAGACATTTTATAAATATTTATAATACATACATTTTTTAAACAGGGGCAGGGATGATTACACTGACCACCTCTATAGTGTACTTCAAAGATTACTACTATTGCCAACATCAACACTGTTTTGTAACAATTTCCTGGTACTACGTTAAAGAATGTCTCTTCTAATGGACAGAAGAATAAAAGTGAAATAAAAACATTAAGATATATTGTGTTTATGTACTACTTCCCAAGATAAATGTAATCATTATATACTGCAAACATATACTAATAAAAAATTCAAAAAGAACATCTCTTATGTTGAGGAGTATTTGTAGAAATGGGTCCTGAACTGTGGTCTCTAGGGGAAATCACTCATGTAATTATTTAAGCACAATGTTCTTAGCCC
>PVIC010020361.1:18588-29701 GCA_004025085.1 Thryonomys swinderianus | reverse complement strand
GGTTGGCTCAGTGGTTCCGGCGCCTGCCTCGCAAGCTGTAAGGACCTGAGTTCGATCCCCGGTTACCACATATAATGCTGGGCGTGGTGGCTCACGCCTGTAATCCCAGCACTCGGGAGGCAGAGACGGGAGGATTGCTGAGTTTGAGGCGGCTTGCCTGGGCACCATAGTGAGCTCAGGGCCAGCCTGAACTACAAAGCGAGACCCTGTCTCCAAAAAGCAAAAAAAAAAAAAAATTGCATCTTCATAATCCATTAAATTTAGGGCTCTTAAATTATATAGAAGACAAACTTTAGAGTGATGAACTAAAGCTACAATGATTCTAGGTTGTAACTAATAATTTTTATGTATGTTAAATTGTGTAGAAAATGAGAAGTACAGATAATGTTACCTTTATAAGTATTTATTTGTTTGCCTTATTGAGAAATTCATTGATTCATGCAAATTCCTGCCCAGTGTCCTATCATTTCCCCTCGAAGAACTCCCTTAAGACTTGGATGAAAAACATACGTAATGGTAACACACTTTCTGTTTTACTTATCTAGGAATATTTTATTTTCTCCTGATTTTTGAAGGGCAATTTTGCCATATATATGACAGTTGACTGCCAATTCTTTTACATTTTTTTGAGTATTTTAAGTATACAAACCCATTGCCTCATGGCGACCTGTAAAGTTACTCTCGGGAAATCTGCTGATGGTCTGATGGAGGATCCCTTGTGTGGAACATGACATTTATCTCTGCTGCTTTAAAATATTTCTTCTCGGGCCAGAGATTTAGCTCAGTGGTTCTGGCGCCTGCCTCGCAAGTGCAAGGTCCTGAGTTCGATCCCCAGTACCCACATACAATGCTGGGCGTGGTGACTCACGCCCACCAGCCATCAATACCACATACCACAGTGCCGGGCGTGGTGGCTCCTGTCTGTCATCCCAGCACTCGGGAGGCAGAGGCAGGAGGATTGCTGAGTTCGAGGCTTGCCTGGGCTACATAGTGAGCTCAGGGCCAGCCTGGATGACAAAGCGAGACCCTGTCTCAAAAAAAAATTTTTTTTCTTCTCATTTGTGGATTTTGATGGTTTGATTATAATGTATTTTTAGTGTAAGACTCTTTGCTTTCATTCTACTACCTAGAATATGTTGAGTTCTATCTATTTTTTTTTCTTCCTGTCTTTCAGTAAGTTTGGAAAATTCTGGACCAAGAATTCTGCATCCATTCTTGCTGGTTATTTTTCTGTGTCTTCTGAAAATCACACAGTCCCCAGGTTGGTCTGCCTAATGGTACTTCACAGATAATTTGCATTATTATATCTTAAAATTCATTAACTTCTTTCTGTGCATTCAAAATGAATTTGAAAAAACCTAGTGAACTTATTTATTTATAGTTTCCATGTTCAGAATGTCCTTTTTGGCTTGTTCTTATTTTATTGACTGATATGCCCATTTTGTATTGCTTTCTTAACTTTCCCCATATATTTCTCTATTCATTTGATCATACTTAAAATAGTCTAATTTGTCTAATAAACCTGCCATCATATTTTTTTCAGTGATAATCTGTTGATTTCTATTTTTTCTTGATTAAGGCAGAGTTGCCTGTTTATTTAGATATCTGATGATATTTGTTGTGGGTGTTGTTGAAATTGAATTACTTTAATATAATAATCTAATAACTCTGGATATGTTCTTTTTCCCTTAACAAGACTCATTAAGTTTCTGTGATTTTTTTGTTTGATCTGGGCTACTTTTCATTGCTGAAGGCTATGTTTATGCCAAAATTAAGCCTTAGACAAAAACTTTAAATGTTTTCCAAGTATTTCTGGCCCTGAATCTTTCCAATGGCATGTACAATCACTTTCTAATTCTTCCCACACATTCTGTTGCTTTGAATATTCTAGCACTAAATGTGTTTCCAAAATTGGGTTAAGTAAATACATAAAGGGAGAGTGAAATAGTGGGTTGATGGAAATGCATTGGAAATCAACCAGATAGACCGTGATGGGCTTGCCAAATGGCTGGAGAAGCAACAACAGTGAGTTTTCACTGAACACACATTGCCAATATTTGGGAGAAAGAATCCTTATGGTCTACCCTGGGTCCCACAGGCAAAATGGAAAGTGCTTTAAGGAAATAGAACATTTTCCTATCATGAGGTTAGTAGCTACTGCCTTCCTAATAATTGAAAATGACTGAAATTAATCATGCATGATTTGTTATGTTGCAAGATTTCATTAGATTCCAGTTCCAAGATAGTTACATCAGCTAACGTATGTCAATGTGATTGTTGTCTGTGCTCGAGGACAGATTTGCAGAATGCCTACTCTGACATTTCCCCAGCATATTCCTGGAACAGCCTTTTGAAAACTAAAGGTTATGTCCTCCAGAAACCAATAAATTTTTCTCCCATTGATTGTATGCTTAGTTTTAAGAGCTAAGGAAATGACTCCTCTCATTGTCATTCTTAATGATTCACAGGGAAATTTTTTCTTTGTCAACTTAGGCTCTACTGTTCAGGGGTCCAAAAGTCTTACTTTGGAGTCACATATTGTAAGGGATTTTATGGAAACTCCATCACACATGGGTGATAGGTTATCAGCTCATTAGCCAGCCTCATTCCCCTTCCTGAAGGATAGAGACATGGTTCATAGTTAAGCTTCTAATCATGACTGGCTTTTCTTTTGATCAGCTCCTATCCAGAGGTCCATGAGTCACATTCCTAGAACAAAAGATGCTCCTATCACCCAGAAAATACTAAGAGATTAGAAGCTCTGTTTCACAAATCAAAGTAAAAAATCAACTATGATCAAATAGGTAACAAGAACAACAACAAAAAAAAGAACAAAAGATGCAGTTAATACTCTACTGCTCAGGAAATTACAAGATTTTAGGAACTGGTAAAGAAATCAAATCCCCATTTTCATATATCACAAGTAATTAAATTATGTTTTGCTATAAAAGCCAAAGGATTTTAATGTTATAATGTACTATCTGAACCTGGGTAAAGAAAATTTATACTTCATTGGGAAAACCATCATTTCTTTTTTTTCCCCCTTGTACTGGGATATTTGTTTATTGATCAGTAGAAAAAATCAGTTCGTTATTGTCTCCATGAAGAAGTTTGGCCTTTTAGAATGCCTAGTTATGTGCTGCGTAATGACATTCTGATCAGTGAAGACTGCATACACGAAAGTGGGTCCACAAGATAGTCATGGAGCTGAAAACTTCCTGCCTCCAGAGCACAGTGAGTGTCTTCACGCTGTAGTGTAACATGTTCCTCATGTGCACAGCGTGATGCTGATGTAAGCAAACCTACTGTGCTCCCAGGCACACAACAGTGCAGTGCAAACAGTCAGTATAGAACATGACACTTGATGACAATGAAAGTAAAAGATCATGCCACCAGTTTTTATATTTACTAACAGAACGACCCGTGTCATGCCAGTGGCAGCCTCACGTACCTCAGGTTTACTGTGTCACTTGGCTGCATCAAAAGCCCCATCCAGTGACTGGTCTGCAATACTCTGGTTACACTTCATGACATTAAGCAATGATAAAACAACACAATGGCACATTCCTCAGCCCTCATCTCTGACTTTAAGGAACTTGTCATTATGTACTGCCCCTAAACTAAAAAAGGCAGGCTATGGTGAATTTGCATTGTGTCAGCTTAGCTGAGATGACAGACATTTTTTATGGCAGTTGGATCTTCACTGTTATTATGATTTAGAAGAAAATTATACCCCAAAATTCACATGTGTATAGAAGTGATTGTATCACAGGGCATTCATTAGTGGATTTGTTCACTGGTGAGTATAGTAAATAAATCTGTTGTAGCGAGGTAGAATCTGACTAGAAGTAGGTGACTGGAGGCATGACATCAAAAGTTATACTCTTATCGCAGGTTCCTTCTCTCTCTACTTCCTGGCTATCAGGAAATGAGTACTTGTCCTAGAATTCTGTAAATTAACCTTGATAGAAGACTTTGCCATAGGTCAGAAGATGAGAAGGCTTATAGAAATGCAGACAATAAAGGCTAAGTTCACGAGGATTCCATTGACAGACCATGGGCCATGCATGTTACACTGTGGCAGAAAATTTGCCCACGTTTTGTTCATGTCCTGAGATTGTGGGATCCTGACAGTATGGATGAAGAATTAGTTAATTTGGTGGAGGAAATTTCAAAGCAGCTGAATGTTCAGGCTGTGACATGGACATAACTCCCTCCTTTCAGCCAGATTCATAGTGAAATCACAAACAAATGCCACATAAATAGTTTGAAGACTCTAGTTTTATCATAATGGAAGCACCTGCAAATTGGAGTGATAGAAACCTTACTTACTGAAAAGGTTAACACTGAATATCCAAGTACTTTACATAAAGGCAGTAGGAAAAATAGCTTGAATCTAAGGAATAAATAAACTCCTATCCTTTGCAAATTCAAGGATATAAAATTATAATGCTTTCCTTCAAGAACAGACTCCCTGAGCCCCTTGATCAAGGACTGCTAAGGAACTAGTTCATTCCCTGGGAATGGTTTCACAATGATTAGTCATCCAGGCACCCAGAGGCTTCTGGAACCTTGGACCAAATATATCCAGATACAGCTCTCACTAGTGACAGTCCTTGGCATCATTCACACGTTGCTGGCTTTGGGGGATGCAGAACTCAAGAGTTGTGAGGTCAAGGAAGCTTCCATTTGCATTCCAAAGCAGTCTGTAGGCCAGGCAGTGCTCCCTTGAGAGGCTTCTGCATGGAATTGTGAGAATGAAGCTGAAAGATCAGTGAATAACTCAGAAATTCAGAGAAGTCAAGAACATGGAACATCTGCTAAGGAAAGTGGCAGTCAGTGAGCAAAACCACCTGAGAAGAGAAGCCATGAGCACACGGCAAGCAGCGCCATAGAGTGGAGACACGTGAGCCATTTGGGGCTGGCTTCTCAGCACAGCTGCCCCGCATGCCGGATCCAGAGCCACAGGATTTGATGTTCGCCCTCCTGGGTTTCAGTCCTGCCTCGGTCTCATTTCTTTCTATATTGTTATTCTTCCCACTGGAATGGGAATAGTCACACCATTCCGTTGTACGTCAGAAGATTTTAACTTTCTTCTTTTTATTTTCACAAGGGCTCATAGCTAAGAGTTTGCCTTGAGTCTCAGAGAAGTCTTCGTTCTTGGATTTTCTGGAAGTGCTATCTTTTAAAATTTAGACAATCCTTAGACTAAAAGCATTAATAAGATGGACATGAGTCTTTTAGGTGCAGAGGAAGAATGTTACTGTTTATGTCTTAAATGTTCTCCAAAGTTCTTCTGTGTGGAAAGTGATTGGATTGTGGAGATGTGGAACTCCTCCGTGAGTCTGTCAGTGCCTCAGTGCTATTAGAAGGTGAGGCCTGGTGGAGCTGGGTCACTGGGCTGTGATCTCAAAGGTCTATGCGGAGTCGCTACTCTCCCCTGTCTCTCTGCTTCCTCACTGCTATGGGCTGAGCACTCAGCCTCACCTAGACCCTCCTACCATGCCGTTTGAGGACAGCAAACCATGGGCTGAAAATGTGAGCCAAAGTACATATTTCTTCCCTTCAAGTTGTGGGTGTTACGTATTTTATCCTAGGAATGAGAAAAAGACTAAGATAATAATCAATTCATCAGAACAAAGAAGTGAGAACTCCTCAACCAGTCACAAGGATCTTAATACAAGGATCTATCCTGGCCCAGATAAGTCTCAGGATAGCAGAGATAACTGCTTTAGGTCGGAAGCTAGGTTTCAGGAGAGAGCATCTCAAAGACACACAAAGAGAAATAATATTTTCTTACACTAATCTGAAACTCCACTCAAGACTCACACCCTTCAAGCTGTCCACAGTACTGAGCTATCCCTGGGCATGGGTCCTGCCCTCAGCCTGTAGCACTCACTTGCACAGACCCTGAGCAGCTTCCTCCATTAGTTCACAACAGCAGACAGTCTTGCAGATACAGCACAGGTCCATCAGTCTAAGAAAGGTTACAGAAGAACATACTCAAAGAAAATCATTTATTATAAGTAGTACAGTGAAAGCCTGGTCTGAAAGCATAATTTGTTCCAGAAACAGGCTTCCAGTACAAAAATGTGTACATCAAAGTAAATTTGCCCACAAGAAATAATAGAAACTCATACAATTCATGCCACAACCCAGAAATATTCACACAGTCTGAAAGAGAACACCCTGACAGGACACAAAATAGTAAAAAATACAAAATATAAAAAGAGAAAATAAGTTACCCTGGCTTACACTTGAAAATCTGTGTGGCTGGTGTGGGGAGACAAGCTCAAGGGGGTTCTGCGCAGGGTGAATGTCCCCGTCACTGCCAGAGCCATCGCTCTTAAGGACTCAATGGAATAGTTTTCCTTTCATGAAACTATAACAAGGAACTTCTCTGATGAGACTTGCCCTTTGTCTTCTCTTGAAGATTCTGTGGAAATGTGACACCACATTATCATTAAACAGACGCATCATTCACACTGCTGCAGCCTTATTTGGGTGATATTTTCTCACAAAATCCTTTGGTGAGGTCTCTAGGAGCTTCTGATTTGGGATCACTAAAGAAGACTAAGGGTGACGTACCAGAGCCAGACTCATGCAAACCAGATTGGTTGTCTAAGCTGGTCTCCTAGCTGCCCTGGCTCTGTGAGGTCCAGTTATGTCTAAAAGCCAGGGACAGGGATAAGCTGTGCAGGGAGTTCCTCAGGACTTCTTAGGGAAAGCTACCCTGGATAGATTAAGGATTATACAGATATCTATGCCAGCTAAAATAAATAGAATAACCATAAGTTATTGCTAGTATTTTCTTACAATGCCCCAACACTACTTTAAAAATACTTTAACTATTTATTGGGTCCCAATATCTCTACAACAGTACAATATTGTAGTGATAAAAAAAAAACTAAAGGGTCTGCTTTCATTTAACTCATTCTTTTAGGGAAGACATACAATAAATAACATATAAATAATGGTTTTTTATGCTGTAACATAGAAGACGCATGAGTAGAAGATAATGATTAGAGGTCTGTTTTATGGAGGAGAATCAAGGGAGATGTTCCTCTAGTAGCATTTGTGTTGCATCTTGAAAAACTTAGGAGAGAAACATATCTGTGGGAAAGGGGGATTTTGTTTTCATAAGAAACAAGAGACAGAATTAGGACTTGAATTCAACGCACCTGATTTATAAGTTTAATTTTTTTCTTCCTAGTACTTTTGCTAACACTAACAGCATTAAAGGAATGCTGGCTTCCAGGCAACATATGACAGCTATTTCCTCTGGAGTTTCTGAGTGTGTTGATGAATGTCTGTTGGTCCAGACAGAGTAACACATCATATTTAAGTTCATCTGTCAACTTTCCTTCCAAGATAACTGAGGTTCCTTTTAAAGTGGCCCAAAATGTGCAATGTAGAGTTTTGACATAGGTCCCTTCAACACAAACCATGATACTAAAGACCGTGAGGCGTTCTATAAAATATCCTTTCTCAATGAGGTTACCTATGGAGTCCTGTCACTTGTGACACCCACCATCAGCCCAATGCACAGGGAATGTCTTTTTTAAAGCATGAGTTCAAAGGACTGAAGCCACTTGAGAGATAGGTGATCTTGGGAAACACACATGCTGCACAACCAGACACTTGAGGCTTCTGGAAGTTGGAGGCGGAGATTTGTCTGAGATCTTGAACGTGGAAAAAGATCCTACAATGTCATGTTCTGATGCCTGATGTTTCAATACCCCCTCAAAGCAGCTCTTAGATTATTAACACATGAAAGGGTAATAATATAGTAAGTTTTCGGTTTTCTTTTGCTCTGAGAGAACCTACATCCACAGAAAGTCCACTTGCAGAAAATCGCTTTGCAGGGAAGAATAAAAGGAAGCTCAGTTGCTTCTAACCCCCCCTCACCCCCGTGAAAGAACTTGTGTGCATGGAGGTTTTGCTGTTCTCTTTTTTGTTTATACATTGCAAATTGTTGAAATAGGGATTCATAAAGAAAATGCAGAAATTGTAATTTTACCTTGGTAAGAAGAACCAAAATCTTCTGTTGGGACAATTCTTGTATGTACCTAACAAATACAATAATCATCTTGACTTAAATTACACACTTTAATTTTGCAAGACTGGTAATGTACCTTATGTACTTTGTTGCTGCTTTCTTTTGTTCAATATTATTTCTTGAGATTCAATCATATTGTTATATGTAGCAACAGCTCATATTCTTGTGTATATATTCTATTCTATGCATTTTCTGCCAATTTCCAAATGAATATGCTGTGTTTAATATTAATGGCTGGCGCAGGTTAAGGAGGGATCCAGTACGGCTGGATAGATTCATTTCAGAGAAACTCAAGAGATCAAATAAAAACCCAGGTGACCGGAACCGGGGAGGGACAAAACCCTGATGCAAAAATCAATTTAACAAAGATACCTGCAGGGCAAATAAAACATCCAGAAATGCCCATTTTGAGAATTTCCTCAACAGACACAGGGAAGGAAAGAGCGCCACAGGGACTAGCTCCCAGGAGAGAGCAGGGTTTCCAGACCCTGTCACCCCCACTCCCTTTCCAAACCCAGAGGGAGCTGCTAACCTGTAGCATCCTCAGAAGCCCCCCCAAGAGCAGGGGAAGCACCCTCGTGCCCATCTCACCTGGGGCAATAGCAGAATAAGCAAGCGAATGGCAACCACCCAGGTCACCCGGATACTTTTGCTTGGAGTCACCATCTGGTACCCCCTGTCAGTAGTGATCCCTTCTAAATCCCAACTGAGTGCCCTGGGCGTACCTGAGCCACTGCCAGATATGCCAAGCTGATCTCATGCCAACCAGGACTTACAGTTGGCACACAGAGGTCATATCAGTCTCATTTGAGTCTACCTGGCATCTTGAGATTGGTTGAACTCAGTGCCCACCGTAATCTCCCTGTATCACACCCGGGCACAACTGTGTTTCCACTGAGTGCCCCAGGGCAGCACACGTCTCCAACTTGTGTTGGAATATCCTCTGAGTTGAATCCATGCCAAGTGCCCCAGCCTTTCAAGCCTTCACCCAGAATCCAGTTCCCACACCTTCCTTGTCTCGGATCTACCACGGGAAGTGGCCATAGACAGGTTTTCACGCAGGAACCAGTTAAAGGGGTCACCGCACAGGGCCCCAGGCTGTAAAGAGGGTGGAGTAGAAGATGCTTTGTTGGATTAAAGTTTGCAGGCTCAGGAGGAAAAATGCTTCTGGAAATAAATAGGATTTTTTTCTTTTCTTTTTATTCCTCTCTTCTTTTGATCCAATTTTTGTTGTTTTTCCCCTCCAATGATATTTTTTTGTGGAATTTGGATTTTGTCCTCTGTTTTCTCATTCTGTTTGTAAATATTACTTTGCTTTATGGCTTTGATTAGGATCTCTTGCTCTCTGTTCTCTTTCTCTACCCCTCTTTTCTTTCTCACTCTTTAAATGTTTCCTTAGTATTTTCTTTTGTTTCTCTACTTTAATTTCTAGTCCTTTATCTATTCTTTTCCTAGTGGTTTTATGCTGTTATTGTAATCTGAAGGCATCAATTTTCTTTTACGCCCTTATGTGATCTTTTACTGCAATTTCACTACCTTCTTCACATTTCCCATTGTTTAATTTTTCTAATTATGTTTTTTCATGTTCTAGTTCCTGTACCACTACTCTGCAGCTTACTCTATCTTACTATGGTTGGATGCTGTCCTATCATTGATGGCAAAACAGTTGCTCTGTTGAGTAGATCTTTATTGCATACCAATATCTGGCTTGTCCTTAGGCTTTGTACCTATAGGCCTTGTAACTACAGACCTTATTTCTGTGGTTAAAGGTGAGACAGTGACAGTCATTTGAATTTGTCATTATCCAGCTTGTATTTAATGCTGTTATTTTCTCTGATTTTACTAGCTTAAGCAAGGAGATATCATGGTTTATATCAATTAGTTCTTTCTATATATCAACATCTAGGTACTTGGGGTCAAAAAACAATACCAAAGCTTATTATCAAAGACCTGGGTACTGGTCAAATAGGCTGAAACTCCACCTACCACACAGAGGAGGTGTTTGAATCCTGGGACAGACCTAAATGCCAATAACTCGCTACAGCTAAAGGTTGACATAAGCAATCTTGATAGCATAAGCAATCTGCAAACCTCAACCCAGAAAACAAACACAATGTAGAAGATGAAAAAACATGGACATAAAATCCCTCTAAAACTTTCTGACTCCTCAAAGCAAATCCAGTGTCCCCAGCAGGGGAAGAAATGAGAAGCTGCCCAACTGAAATATCTGAAGTGGGAGCAGTGGCAGAACAATAAGACATTTGCACATTCATAGAAGAGATAATGATCCTAATAAAACAAAAGATCAGCAGATCAAGAGAGATATTATTTAAAAAACTGGAAGAACTACAAAAAGGAATTTTGACCCATGAACCCGGTACAGAAAATAATCGGAGTCCATAAATCAGTTTTTAAACAGAGACCCAGGAGGTAAAAAATTTTATTAAAAGTACACAGGCAGCAGAATGTGAGGACACATTATTAGACGTGATGATTAACTAATGACAGTCATGTCAAAAATAAAAACGTAATTTGAAAAAATGGACACAGCACCTGCTAAATGATGCAAAGAAGACTAATTTGGATTAATTGGAATAAATGAAAAGTCAGAAGACATCACAAAGGATATAAAAACTGTTTACAGAGATAATAGCAAAAACTTTCCAAGCATAGCAAAAGAATTTGCTTCAGGTAAGATAAGTGAGGTATGGAGAACCCCAAATAGCTATGCCCAGAAAGGAAACACTTCAAGCTATGTCATAGTCATGGATCCAGAAATCTAACACAAGTACAGAATCTTAAAAGATGTTAGAGAAAAGAAACAAATCATCCATAGAGGAGAGCCTATCAGCATTACAATGAATTTCTCAAGACAAACTTTAACATTAATGAGAGAGTGGGGGAAAGCATTTCAAGGCCTAAAGGAAAGTAACTCGAACCCAGATTGATATATTTTTAAAAATTAATTTTTTTTTTTTTTTTTTTTTTTTTTTTTTTTTTTTTTTTTTTTTTTTTTTTTTTTTTTTTTTTTTTTTTTTTTTTTTTTTTTTTTTT
>PVIC010020361.1:0-18488 GCA_004025085.1 Thryonomys swinderianus | reverse complement strand
ACGCCGGAACCACTGAGCTAACCCTCCGGCCCTAAAAATTAATTTTTAAAAATTATGGAGAAATTAGACACTTCATGATGAAGAACATCTAACGAAATTCATGACCATCAAACAGCACTCCAAACGCTTCTCAAAGATAAGAACCTACTAACACATATCAAGGTCCTAGAAAAAAAATGAACGTTCCAAACCAAAAGCTAACATAAAGAATGAGATTATAAAGATGCGGGCAGAAATTAATGAAATTGACACCAATAAATGCAATAAATCAAATAATCAGTTCTCTGAAAGATTAAACAAAATAGGCAAATCCATTGCCAACCTTATAAAAACAAGCAAAGAAAAGACCAAAGTCTATGCAATTATAAATGCAAAGGGCAAAAATCACAGTTGATTTTACTGAAATCCAAGAAGAACTTTGATAACTACTTTGAGACTAGTACACTAATAAAAAGAAAAATTCAGTAGAAATGGAAAGATTCCTACATACATATGAACTACCAAACCTGAATCAATAGGATACAAAAGCCTGAATAATCCAGTCAGTGAAACTGAAGAATTAATGAAAAAATAACTAAGAAAGCCTAGATCTTGGCATAGCCACTGTTGAATTCTGCAAGAACTTTAGATAAGATCTAATGCTAATACTTCACAAACTCTTTAATGACATTAAAAGGGAAGCAGTACTCCCAAAGCCATTTCTAGAAGCAAGCATTACTCTGATAGCAAACCAGAAAAATGACCCAATCAAATAAGAGAACAACAGGCAAATCTCTTTAGTAATCACAGATAAAAATTCTTCAATAAGATATTGGAAAGCAGAAAGCAACAGATCATCAAAAACATTATACACCATTCCAGAGATCCAGGGAAGGTTCAACATACTCAAATCAAGAAATGTGATACGCTATGTAATAGAAACAAGGACTAAAATCATCTCAGTAGATGCAGAAAGGTATTGACAAAATACAACATCCATATACAAAAATCTTAAAGAAAACTGGAACAGAAGATCTTTGTCTCAATCTGATAAAAGCCATCTATGGCACACCAGTGACCAACATCATATTAAATGGAGAAAAGCTAAAAGCTTTTACTTTAAAAGCAAAAGCAAGACCAAGGGGCCGGAGGATTAGCTCAGTGGTTCCAGCGCCTGCCTTGCAAGCGCAAGGTCCTGAGTTCAATCCCTGGAAACCACATACAATGCTGGGTGTGGAGTCTCATGCCCACCAGCAATCAATACCACATACCACAGTGCCGGGCGTGGTGGCTCACGCCTATAATCCCAGCACTCGGGAGGCAGGGACAGGAGGATTGCTGAGTTCGAGGCTTGCCTGGGCTACATAGTGAGCTCAGAGCCAGCCCGAACTACAAAGTGAGACCCTGTCTCAAAAAAAAAAAACAAAAAACAAAAAACAAGACCAAGATGCTCACTATCACCACTCCTGTTCACTATAGTTTTTGAAACATTAGCCAAAACAATTAGAAAACAGAAAGAAATAAAAAGGAATATAGATAGAAAAGAAGCTAAATCATCATTATTTGCTGATGACATGAGACTCAGCATAGGTGACCCCAAAACTCTACCAAAAGACTATAATTAATAACCAACTTTGATAGCACTAGAAGATAAAATGTTAACACTGAAAAATCAATAGTAAACCTGTACACCAATGACTAATTCACCAAGAGAGAAACTAGGAAAGAAGAATTTTCACAACAGGATAAAAAAAAGAAAGAAATACTTTTTTAAAGTTAATCTAATCAAAGAAGTGAAAAAAATTATGGTATTCTGAAAAGGAAGATCAAAGAAGATATCAGAAAATGAAAAGATATCTCCTATTCATGGATAGAGAGCTAATATAGTGAAAAGGGCCATGTATCTAAAATCTTTATACAGATTTAATTCAATCCCAATGAAAATACCAACAGCATTCCTCACAGAACTAGAGAAACTACCCTAAAATTCACATGTAACCAGAAAATACTTGGAATAGAATCATTTAATTTGCTAGAAGATAGGATAGGTAAAACTTTTGAAGATATAGGCATAGACAAAGACTATACAAATAAAATTCTGGTTGCATAAAAAATAATTTAAAAATTCAACAAGTTGGATCACACCAATTTAAAAGCTCCTGCACAAAAAAGAAAACACCAACAGAATTAAGACAACCTACAGAATGAAGAAACACTTTTGTCAGCTACTCCTCAGTGGAGAAATATCTAGGATATACAAAAACTGCAAAAAACATCAGCCCGGGCCAGAGATTTAGCTCAGTGATTCCAGCACCTGTCTAGCAAGCACAGAGTCCTGCGTTTGACCCCTGGTAACCACATACAACAATACTGGGCATGGTGACTCATACCCAGCAACAATTGGTACCACATAGCACAGTGCAGGACGTGGTGGCTCACACCTGCAATCCGAGCACTCAAGAGGCAGAGGCAGGAGGATTTCTAAGTTCGAGGCTTGCCTGGACTACACAGTAAGCTCAGGGCCAGCCTGAACTACAAAGTGAGACCCTGTCTCATAAAAAAAAAAAAAAAAAAAAAGCCGGGCCTGGTGGCTCATGCCTGTAATCCCCGCACTCGGGAGGCAGAGGCAGGAGGAGTGCTGTGAGTCCGAGGCTTGCCTGGGCTACATAGTGAGCTCAGGGCCAGCCTGAACTACAAAGCGAGACCCTGTCAAAAAAAAAAAAAAAAAAAAAAAAAAAAAACAGACCCGTCATATTTAAAGACCCAGCCTAAATATGTACACCTGACATTTCTCAGATGAAGAAGTACAGTGGCCGATAAATACATAAAAAATTGCTCAGCATTGTTGGCTATACCAGAAATTCAAATTAAAGCAACACTGAGATTCCCCCTCACTTTAGAAAGAATGAGCTATCCCCAAGAAATCTACGAGTAACAAATGCTGATGAGGCTGCAGAGGAAGAAGGAATCGCTGCCCATGTTGGTGGCAGTGTAAGCTGATATAACCGCCATGGAAATCAGTATGGAGATTCTTCAAAAAACTAAAAGCAGAGATTGTGTTCTACACTACTCACCATCTAGACATCTTCCCAGGTGGAATTAAAGTCATCATGCACTGATGACACGTGTGTGTCCCTGTGTTCAGCAGCAGTTTATAACAGCTAAGTCTTGGAAACATCCCCTATGTCTGAGAGCCAATGCAGGGACAAACCAAATGTGGTATTTATATATAATGGAATACTAGTCTGTCATCAGAAAGGATAAATGTGGGCACTTCAGACAAATGAATACACACGCAGACCATAACCTTAAGTGAACACATTGGACACATGAGTTTACATATTGCACTGCTTTTCCTGTGTGAGCAACTCAAAATATGATTAAGGAACGAAACAGAGGAGAGATATTAAGAAGTAGAAGAACTTTTAAAATAGGGGAATAAGAAGTGGAGGGTAGAGAAGGAAGGGAAGAGGGATTTAATGAGGAAAAGAGTTGAAGAAAATAAAGCTTCGGCAAATAGGATGGGGAAATGGTTGCCCAGAAAGGGGGAAGAGAGGGCAAAAAAGAGGCATCTTATGTGCCTGAACAGACCCCCGTGACAGGTGTGATCATTGCTTATGGAAAACACGTACTAACAAAATAATGCACAGAAGCACCTCAGACTCTTGGGACCCAGTTTTTGGATCCTACACAAGAAACGGGTCGAAAGAGGATTAGGTGGTAAAGCTCCTCCGGAGCACCCGTGTCAGAAAAGCACAGTCACCCTCTGTGGTCTGGGGGAGAAAGCAGATCGGCAGACTGTTCTCTTTCTGCGGAATGTGGAGCGTGTGGCTACGGGGCTGAAAACTAATTAGACTTAATACATGTCTGTGGGCACGTCTCTTGGCCTTGACCGAGAGCTCCGGAGCGCCAACTCTGCCATGACTGTGCGTCAAAGCCAGGACTCTCTGGATCGAGAGCGGTGGTGCGGCAGCTGAGGCTGACACCGCGGCGTCCGGCGGGGGAGGGCCCAGGGAGCCGCCCCACAGACCAAGGCACGGCGTGTACTGTGCGAGTCAGTTTCCTCAGCCTGTTCATAACAAAAACATCCGCCCCTTACCGTGATGAGCTTGATTCCTGGTAGAGTTCCAGCTACAAAGATGATGCATTCTGATTTCCCTCCTCTTTAAAATATGGGTAACTTCTGTTTACACAGCATTGTTAAATGCATGGAATAAACCAACTTATAAACAGTAGCTCATATTGTTATCTGTTAAATAAGAAGTATTTTGAATCTCTAGACATCTTTTCCAGTAGCCTCTGTCCATTTAATATGCAAATGCCAAGTTGGAAAATGTAAGTGAAGGAATAGGAGCTGATTTTCTACTTGATCAGTTTACGTACAGACATAAGCACTGGCATTCCTAGGTCAGACAAAAACTAGGAGATGCAGAGATGTGGTTTCTGCCTCTGGCTGTGTCCTGAGACGCGTGCCCTGAGCCCTTCCAGCCTGAGCTGTGCAGCATTCAGTCTGGCAGCCGCGTGGTGCTCCGAGCCAGGGAAGGTCAACGCAGCCATGGCTTCTTTCTGAAGTGTCAGGCCCCGTGCGCTGTAAGGGCCTCTGCGGGACGTGTCCCCAGACCCTCCCAGGCTGTCTTCGCCATCTCTGCCAGAGGCCTCTCACCTCCTGTCCAGCACCTCCGGCTACAGGCGAGGCGGAGCCTCACGAGCAGCCTGGGCTGGCATCAGCTCCCCCGCTTTTCACTGCAACAGCGTCACTCTGTCGCTCCCGCCCAGCAGTCCTGCCCCCCTGTGCATGGCAGCCTTCCGGGAAGGAAGCTTCTCGTTTGGAAACCCGTCAGTTACAAAAGGAGTGGCCAGAGGGGATGCACATCAAGCCCCTGCAGAGCCATCTTGCGTAGTTGATAAGGATAAGTGCACAAGAGCGGGTGGGGGTGCAGGGTACTTGAGGGGTCCTGTGGCTGTGAGGGGGAGGCTGGCCGTGAGGTTCACCAGAACCTCCGTACTTTATTTAGCTGAATGCAACTTGATAACAAAATAGCCCAAAAGTCATATTCACTGATGTGTTGAGTCCATATTGCTGTAGGATCTGAATGCTCTGATGGCTTTGGAGAAACAAGGAAAGGATGGTAAAAACTAAAGGATAGGAGCTGGGCATGGCCCGCATTCTTGTCATTCTACCACTCTTGGAGGCTGAGGCAGGAGGATCATAAGTGTGAAAGCCTGGGAAATTTAGCAACCTAGCAAAGTCCTGTCTCAATACGAAACAGTTTTCCAAAAGGGATGGGGGCCCGGCTCAGTGAAAACAGCCCGAGTTCAATGTCCTGGAACCAGTCAGGGTGGAGCAGGGACTCACGAGCGCTGGCAGCAGGTGGAGGGCGTGACAGGGATACAGATGTCACGTAAGCGTCATGGCAGGACCGAGGTCCAGCTCGAGCAGCCAGTCGGGAAAGGAGGGAGACCGAGGGAGTCTACTGCGGCCCGTCTCGTGCAGCCCCTTCCGTCCCGCACAGACGTAACACTATAGGGTGAAGAGAACCACACACGCGTGCTGCGTCATGAATACATTTCACTATTTTAGTCACTCTCAGGGCCATCACACAGGATGTGCGGACTGCGTGAGGCCAGAAAAAACTTGAGACCTCTGTGTTTGGCATTTATTTAAGGTTATTATCAAGAGATAATAGACTATGTGCTGCTTATAATAAAGCTGTACCTTTTCAGAAATTGAAGTAGCAAGTAGTGAAATGCCTTGAGCATGGCAATGATATTTAGCATATTCTTTCAGTTTCTGAGAAACAGGTCCAAGGTGATTTCTAGAGAGTCCCTGGGGACCGCTGAGGCTGTGAGCGGCCCATTGATTTCATATGCACAGGGGCTTCAGGAGTGCTCTAGATTGGGTCCATTGTTTAAAGGGGAAGGCATTACTGGCAGAAAAATGGAAACGACTCTCAGGCCAAGAGAAAAGCAGTGACCACCAAGGAGTTATTCTTGTCAGTCTTACAAGTAATATCCGCAGTCAGAAGTGTCCTAGACAAGACCACTCTGGGAAACAGAAACAGAGCAAAACAACAATATAACTTTCTTCTGGAATCTTCTATCTACTCTCTTTTAAAAAGTGGAAATTAAAAAGAAGAAAAGAGAAAAATATTGTCCCTTTCCCTGTAACAGATAATTCATACAGACAAGAGCCCAAAGCAGGCTGCACAGTGAACTGCTGGCAGGGTAGTCATCTGGGAAATCAGACCACTTGGGTGCCAGTGACCACGAGGGTGGCAAGTGCCACGGAAGAGCTGCTCAGCTCTTAGAGCGGGTCTGACCTCACAGAAAGCCTCCAGTGCCCAGCGTCTTGGCAAGACCCAGGAAAATAGCTCTCCCCTCTAAAAGTGTCACTCCCAAATGGTCTTTGCAAAGTTGCCCTGGACTCCTTTATCTCATGAAGGAGTTTTAATGAGATGTGGGGGCAGTGAATGGTGATGAGTCTTGTCATGTGCATTGTAAGATGTACAGCTCTGAATATCACAAAATCGGTGCAAGAGCATGTTGGCAGAGGAAAGCCAGTGTGTTTCCTGGGAAGGAGCTTTTCGCACAGGACCTCACTGGGCTTTCCTGAGGGACACAGGGAGAGACAGTCTCCCTTTGGGGCACCCTGCTGAGGGGCACGGGTGCTCCCTCTAAAGGCGTCACTTTCCGCCTGTAATCAGTACCTAGCCTTCCGTGTGTAGTCATGGAGAAGGGAGCACCAAGACCGCCAGCACTCCCCAAACACCTCTAAACAGGCGCCAGCACCGTGCTGGGGCTGATGATCCAGGGAAAGAATCAGACGTCAGAATGAACATCATCAACGGGGAAGGGGACAGACACTTGAGGACAAAACATCAGAGGAGCCACTCACAGCCCGGGAGCACAGCTAGTTAGTGACATCAGGGAGAAGGTGAGTGCCTTCCTTGGCCTGGGAACGGAGAAGAAAGAGCTCACCGAGGACACGGAATCCTCCAGCCCGACTGTTCTTCCGACTGTGTGCTCAGCAGGTGTGTCCTGAGACAGCGCTGTGGACAGATTACTCATTAGGGTCAGAAACCGGAGCGGGAGGCTGGAGCCAGGGCGGGAAAGCCCTCTCCGCTGACCGCCTCGGGAGCTGGAGCCAGCACAGAGTGGGAGGAAGCGGAGGCCCAGCCGCTCCGCCCTCCGCAGGGCTCTGACGCTCAGAGCCGCCCACATCTCTGCGAGGGGTCACTGTGCAGACCTAAGCGTCACACAGAAAGGAGTGATCCTTGTTCCCGTGAAGTACACACAGCTTTGAAGAATTTGTTTTGCAATTTGAATCATTTTCATGTTTTTAAAGTCTTTTTTGGTAATATTTCATGTAAAGGCAGATTAGTAGGCAAAAGCACATGTTTCTCTTGATTCTTTTATGTTGTCTTGCAAACGTTGGGTCTTCAGAAGTTGCATTATTTTTGTCTCCTCTGGAAGCCTGCTGTTTCCTTAATTGATGTGGTAGCATTTGACTGGCTTTATTCCCATCGTCACATAATCATTATTTTCCATATCTCTGTTGTTGCTCCATTTCATTAACTTCTTCAGAAAATTGCTCCCTATTTATCTATTTATAGGTTTTGAATGCATGTAGTCTTTGTCCAAAACCAGTGTGATTTCCTTTATCTTCTTGCTTTTGATCTTTAATTTTTCTTTGTTCAGAATCAATCATTTTCCCCTCGATACTTCCTTTGATATTTTTTCTTCTAACTGCTGCCACAGTAATTGGAATTTTCTTGAATTTGCGCTTTACATAAAACCTTCTGGTGATGTGTGGTCAGCCTGGAGGCCAGCCGCTCCCGCATCCCGCATCCCGGGCTGCTAATCTAGTTGTTGTGTCCTCAGCCCTGCAGGCCATTTCTGTCCCTTTCTTCCCGGGAGCCTCTTCCCCCAGGGGGTCTCATGCGCTGTCTTCTCACCCAGGAGCAATTTCCTTTTAGTTGAGTTTTTCCGACTTACTTGTTATCATTCCCCTTGAACCTTGGAGTTGTCACAAGTTTTGATCCTAGCCCTTCTTACTACATACCATTTTGTTCACTGCAATCCACTTTTTACATTTGTGCACTAACTTGTAGTCCCATGACTTAGCTGTGGATGCAGAGCCTCTGGTTTCCTATCTTGGCGACACTGGTAGTACGTGATCCTGGTCTCTCATCAGCTTCGTGTTCTCATTAGTTCAGTGCAGTCTTCACGGTGTAGGTCATTAAGACCATTTTCGCTGACTGAGTCTCTGGGCCTCTCTTTTCTTCCTCCGCCCACTGAGCAGAAGGAGCAGCAGAATTCAATCTGCATCCGCGGAAGGCGTGAGCCCCGAAGGCCGCGCCATGGGCACGGGAGCAGCGCTGAGCATCTCACCGGCTCCTTTGTGCGGCTCTCAGGGATGCGCGTTTAGATCCAGCCAAGCAAGGGAAGGCTGCGAATCTGTGGCTTCTCTGATTTCAAGATCTCGCTAACTGTTTATGAAACCTTTTATCTAGTTAACTCAGCTGCTTGCTATTAAGATGTGTTATCTTCTTGGCTCAGAAATAAAAGTCCCAGGGTAAGGAAGTAGAACAGCTCGGTGTTCCCTGTAATCCAAGCCCTGTTCGACTGTCACTTGCGTGAGCTTCGTGGTGCTGTTATCTGGAGCGGATCTTGTCTGAGCGTCGTGAAAGGTGAATTCTGGGGACGAGGGGCATTCGCCCGGCCCCGCGCGCTGCGCTGCTGGGCGAAGGGAATTGGACCGAGCAGGTAAAGCTCGCCTCGTCCACTCAGGTACCGCGCACGGAGGCTCGCGGGACCCGCTTCCTGAGGAGCATTCACTGCCTGCGCTGCCTGCTGGCTCCCCGTTTCCCCGGAAAGCACAGCGCACTGCTGGAGCCACACCTTTAGCAATCCAGAGCCCTTCCTGTTCAGACAGTGTGGAAGTTCAGTCCTGCTTCGTTCTGAGTCCCTGTGTCTCGGCAGATTAGACGCTTGCCACCGTACGTGTCATGCAAAGTCCCCTCAACTGTCTATAATCAATCTCCCCAGCTCTTCTGCCGCTGCCCCAATTCGTTCTTAGGTGGGGTCCCTGACACCCAGCTCCCTCCGATCACGCGCAGCTGGCCGGGGTCACCACGCTCATCCAGGCGGCTGCCCGCCGTCTTCCTGGAGGAGACTGAGACCCCTCACGGTCACTGGCAGCGCCGCCCCCACGCCCCACGGCTCTGCCGAGACCGGTGTGGGCACCAGGACCAGCCAGGGTGAGGCCCCCAGGAGGGTCGCGCGCACCTCTGCTTCAGCTCCACTGCTGCCTGTGCAGAGGCAGGAGAAGCAGCCCGTTCCCCTGGGAGTTATGCTTTGTTACGAGGCTGCCCCACCCACAGTGTCAAAGACAGCGTTCCATGGAATTATTTTTTGGCTTTTCATCGTTCACGCTGCACCTGCCCCCAAACCTCTGCTATGTGGTTCTGTGGAAATTCCCTCCCTGCCCCAGTTCGCGGGCATGGAGGCACTTGTATCTCTACCCTGCTCCGTCTTGACTTCTCCCACAGTCGCTTTGACCTGTGAGTGATTCTGTGGGTTAAGAAATACTGACAATCGATCTCTTATTCGTCTCATGAAACACTCAACACAGACCTTATGTTTCTTAATCCCAAAACGGCGGGGACCCCGAAAGCTACCCCTTCCCCCACATGTTCTAACGAGTGAGTTACACAACGTGAACTCTTCATCTATCAGTTCTTGTGATTTCACTATTTAAAACTGAATTTCCAAAGCTCTGAGTTTATAGCTCATGATGAAGTTCATATAAGGGTGTTCTGTGTTTATTCCTGAGTATAATTTATCCAGGAAATTAAAACAGGTGAAAATTTCGGTAGACATATAACTTATTTGCAAATAAGTATAGCAAGAGAGGGTTTTCTCAGGTTCTTTGTAGCTAATGAACATGTTATGCTTTGTGTTAACACAGAAGAGGAAAAAAAAAAAGGAAAAATGGATTCGTTTAATTCCCATAAGGGATTTCATCCAGGAGAACGGTCTTGTGTGTGGTGGGAAAAGGTCTCGGTCCGGGTCACCACGCACGGCCACGGCTGCCTCTGTGGCGGGCCGTGTGCTGAGCTGTGAGGCGGGATCACGGAATGATTACAAGCTGGACCTTAATATCAAAGGTTCACAGTCTGCTGGGAAAAATAAACCTCAGACACAAATAACTATGAGACAGGTTGGATGTGATAAGAAAAAGATAAAACGTCACAGGAATCTAGGGGAGGAAGAAAAACCGAGCAATGCTAGCACCCTTTAAAATGTAAATAGTTTTCCTTTGCTGAGGAAGAGAAACAAAGACCAAATCTCCTTTATAAATCACATGCACAGGGGATGTAAAGCAGTCCCCCGCCTGCCACGGGGCTGGCCACGCAGCCCACGCACAGCCCAGGAGGGCGCAGTGTCCTCGGGGGCTGCGGAGACTCGGCCTTCCCCGAACACCCGCGCTCTGGGAGGGCCGTGTGCAGCCCTGCTCTTCGTGGGGGCAGAACTCAGAATCCCGGAAATCAGGCCACGCGGCTGCATCGGTGGCCTCCCTGAGCCGAGCCTGTCTGTCGCGATCCATGTCCTCTGGGTTCATTAGGGGGTGTGGGATCTCCACAGGCAGATGCCACGCAGCTCCCCGACGATAACTTCCACTGAGGAAGCTGTGTGCCCCCATCCAAACCGGATCACACCTTCGCCCTTGGAACACAGTTGTGATTACATGAAAGACCCATCACAAGTCTGTCGCCTATCGTTTCATTTATTGTGTGTGCAAGCCACGTTGGATTCCTCTATCTCCTATTAAATTGCTAGCATTTCTCAGAACACAGACACACCTTGTCTAGCACAAGCCAGCAGCACACCCAGCAGTTCCAGTTAGGAAGTGGACAGGAAACCACAACCACTTCAGCAAGTCTGTACAGGTCTAAAGAGCACAAGTATGCTTTCCCTGACTCCAAAATGTGGATTACGGACATTATGCCCAGGAACTTTCTTCAGCTTTCTTTCCAGAAGATAAAGCTTCTCTGGTATACACCTGCTACTTTTCTCCTCACTTTCATATCCCTGCTCTGTGGCCAGCCAGGCCTTCACCTCCACCTCACACCAGAGTCAAGGTGGCCACACGAGTGGCCAAGGTGTCTAGTACACTCAGAGCTTTAGGGCCCCTCACTTTTAGGTCACACAAGTGCAACAAGGAGCCACTCACGGTGGCTCCACCAAAAGCTTTTGCCAGAAATCATAGCCTATAATGTTGTTATGTCTATTTTTATGTATCAAGTTTTGAATACTTTCTTTTTTAAAAATACTTTTCCACTGTTCTCATATATGTCCGCTGTTATAACTCCTTACATAGATAGAAGGCGACCTTACTGCCCTCACTTTATCGGAGTGAAAGCAGACTAAGCTAGGATGCTACCAAGGGTGTGTATGGTTCTCTGGAGGAACAGAACCAACGGATACATTAGGGAGGCTTCCAGGACGGAGGTGGAGAATCACACAGCCATCTGTGGGGTCAGAAGCAAAAGAATCACAAGTGGCTGTCTGTGTGCTGGAGAGTGGGCCAATCCATGGTCCCGTAGCAATGAGTCTGAAGGCCTGGACACCCACGCTGCAGTCATCCGTGCAGGTCCGTATTGGAAGGTTTAAGAAAGTGTTGTGAGGCTGAAGAAACTCAAAACTAGTGTCCAAGGCAATCAGTAGCAAAAACTGGAACTTTTCCAAAACAGAAAAACACTTCTTTTCTCTTTCTTTCTCTTTTTATTTCATCCAAACTATGAGCCTACTGGGCTGCCACCCACAATGGAGAGATCTTCACCCTCAGTTTGCTCGTCTGCCTGTCTGTCAGCCAGAGACACAAGTAGGATTTGCTAATCTGCTCAGCGGTCCCTAGTCATGTCAAACTGACCTGTCAAAATCGAGGATGGCAGGGGGAGGGCGTGGCCCTGCAGTGCAGCGGTTTAGCAGAAGAACCACAGTCCAGATTCCTCCCGTGTTAGTACCGTCCTCCTTGCCAGGATCTGCAAGCATATGGACAAGGCTGGGGCAGGAGGAGAAGCAGTGGCCTGGGAACGAGAGAACCTGGGATCTCAACTGCTCTCTGCCTCAACAGCTATGAGCATCTTGAACAAAACCTTTAACACTTCTGAGCAATCATAGCCCAGCCAATGCCACCTTCTTGGGTCACTGTGGGATTTACAGCAGCAAACTTGGAGTGGATGGAACAGAATGGAATTTAAAAGTAGGAACTTCTCTACAAATGACCATCTGTAAAGTTGTCAGAAATGCAAGTAGGGAATGGAACACAGAACACACGAGGTATAGAAAGTTTCTACACATAGAACTTGAAGGGTAGATTCATTCCTGAGTCGTGGTGGATCAAAAAGTCATTGTGTGATAGGAGATAAGAATGTCATCATTCCAATGCAGACAACTATGCATTAGAAATATAGTGGGCAAATCGGTCATGTACTTATATTACTGAGGGGCACAAAGTTTCTCAGACTCAGGACAGGAAATGAGCTGCCAAGCAGCTTACCTGAGCGGCCAGCATGCTTCCTGCTCAAGGCCCTGTTTACCACCGTGTCTGCCCCAAACAATACTGATTCCTCTCAGCTGCCTCTTCCCTTCTCTCCCTTTGAGGCAAAGGAGTTTGCAGAGACTCAGATCATCCGTAAGGTTCATATCCCAAACCCCTCTGTGAAGAGAAATGCCATAGAGAGTTGGCAAATGCTGAAGTGCCTGGCACTGTCCTATCTCCCTACAGGATTGTAACAATTCTTATAAAACTGTTTGCTCCGAGCCTTACATTCTGGGCTCTAAGACGAAGTAAAGAGTTTTTCATCTGCATTTACCATGAGGAAGTAGAGCTGTAGATGCCAACAAGGTTACCCCGGTGGCCAGTGTGCTTCCTCTCGAGGCCCTGTTTACCATCATGTCTGCCCTAAACAATACTGATTCCTGTGATTGCAACACTGTGCAATACTGTGAATGCTGTTCTTGTGCCCAGCCACAGCCCTCTTGGCTCAGTCCAGTCACAGCATGGCAGTGCGACGGAGCCTCAGTACCGCTGGCAAACGCCGTGGCCCAGTTCACAAGCACTGGGCCCTTGGGCTGTGCCGTGAACCCTGCCCCAGAGACCCAGGAAAAGCCCTGGGGGTGAGAAGATGGGCAAAATCAGATCTGATTCCTCTCCCTGGCTTTTAAGACCGCTGCAAATTGTCACTGGTGAGTTACTGGGAAATAAGATCTAAAATATTTAAAGTAATTGATTTTTCCTGTGTAAACAACTTGAGTGAGGAGCTCAGTATTAGCGTATTATCCTTACATTTCCCTTCACGCACACCGGGGAACAGAGGGAGGGGTGCTTGGGAGAAGGCCGTTGTAATCTTTCCCAGCCAAAATGCTTAATTACACTCAGGTCTCAAATCCCCAAGTTAGCATATTTTGCCCATTCATTGCTCAATAAATATTAATTGGTAGAGATGGGTTATAATTTAGCAAGTGTATAATATATAATTTACCTGTACCCTATAATTATTTTAAATGTTCAAATAAGGGAATTGGCTAGAGTGAAAAGAAAATAACTTATTTCACTTTTAAAATGTTTTTATGATCTAAGTCTTCATGAAATCACCCACCTTCAGATAGTGTTTTACTCAGACCGGCAAACTTCCGCCTGCACTTCCCGTGCCCTGCCGGCCAGGCGCCCTGAAGGCCGAGCAGCGTCAGCCCTGCTCCCAGGGCTCTGCCCAATGAGACGCCCTGCAGGGTGTGCCTCTCCTGGTGTGACCAGCGCACCCCCGTTCGTGGCAGGACCTGGGGGTGCTCTGTGGAAAGCTGTCAGGCACTTTCCACCGAAGTGCACCTAAAGCGGGCAAGAGATCATGGAGAGGAGGAAATAAACAGAAAGCCAGGGGAGGGGCGTAGAGAGAGCAGCTTCCTGCTCGCCTCTCCTCGCCTCCTTCCATGCCCCTGGGGACCTGACTCTCCACCCTCCGAGGTGCCTTCTGACCATAAATCTACCTCTGTTCTACTCAACCGATTTTCCCTTAAATTAGTTCCAACTGTTGTCCGCTTCTAGGAGTCAGAACACCTTCCTCTACACCACTATGAACTCAGAATTCATTCACAAAGTGGCTAAAAAGTCCTCTGTCTCATTTTTCCCCCAGATAGGCTTTGTGTCTTCGCTCCGAACTCTTTTCCAGAATGAAGCTCTGTTTCTAACTCTTTGAGCCCCTGTTGAGGGACAGGACAATGAAGATTTTGTCTTCATTTTCAGAGAGTTGAACTCATGCAGCTAGAGAAGGGAGCCGGGGCTGCTTGAGTGGGCTCCCTTGGGATCCGCAGACCCTGAGGTGCTGAGAAGTGTTGACTAGTGCAGTGGAGAGAAAGGGGGTGCTTCCAGCTAGCTGACTCACTCGCACGCACACACACACACACACACACACACACACTCACAACCTAGCTGCTGAGACATTTGGGAAAGGCGCATAAGCGAAATGGAGGTGAGATGCTCAGACACCGCTGAAGACAACTTCATCTCCACCCTCAGTCTTTCCCAGGATTCCAGGAGGCTTCAGCCTCCACAGCCCCGGGTGGACTTCGTCAGCAGAAGCGCCATCACGCCTCCTCTTTCAGGCCTCCTTGCTTTGCAGTTCTATTATTGTTTCATGAAACTTTAAAACTTTCCACCCTTCCTTCATTGTGCTCAACTTTAAATAAATTCAGAGTGTCACTTGTTAAAATAAATGACATTTAAACAACCTCAGCATGGTAACTCATTCCTCATTATCATAGAGAGCTCTTCTGAAAGGTCTATAGCACATTATCTCTACGAAATGGATTCTCCCTTCAATATTAACCTCATTGCTCAGGGAGGACAGGTGCTCAGCACCCTGTGAGAGGTGGCAGAGAAACGCACTGGTAGATTGATAGAACCAAGCAAGGGATGATGAACTAAAACAAAAGCGGGAAAAGGATTTAGGTTAAATATTAGGTGGCAAATCTGAGCCGCGAGGGCGCTGTGGTGATTGAGCAAGCTGCCAGGGCACACTGAAGAGCCTGTTTATTATTTCAGCTACTCAGAACTCTCTGAGTCTGTGCTTTAGCAAGAGAGACGCCACCTGCAGGGGGTGCTGAGAACTGCAATGGGCCGCGCAGAAGCCCCGTGGACCCCGCATTTTGGCATTTAAGCAACGAAGGCCACAGCTGACGGCGCCCCAAGTTCAGGGTACAGAGCGAGGAGGCAGCACATCTCAGACCCGAGCCCAGGTGAGAGAACACTCCACAGGATTAGAGAAGCCACACGACCGCGGTCCTTTCGTCCATGTTCTCTGTCTCTCTAGCCTGGTCTTCTCTTACTCCTTCAGAACGTGAAACCAGTGACCTCATTCCCATGTCTTCAGCTGCCAGCACATTTTGTCCACGAATATTTTCTCATGTATTCTTTTATATGTATCCCATGAAAAAGAAAGTTTCTTCATAAGACAAGCCAAAGAGGCCCGCTGTCCCTCAGAGAGCCTCAAAACCGCAGTCCTGGACGAGGTCGCAGCCCCGGGGCCCGGAGAAGCTGATGACCTCTCTGTAGTGGGCCTGCCAGGCACAGCTGCCTCCCGCCCTGCTGCCACCTCCCAGAACAGCACCTCTGTGCCGGGCGTCCACCAGGAAGAACTCCCGAGGACCAGCCTTCTGCCCTGCAGCCTGGGGAGCGCCACGCAAGTGCCCACAGCACTCCGCTGGGTCCTCAGCTCCGGCAGGGGTTACCTGAGGCAGCCGACGAAAGAACTCAGCCTCCGGTCGCCCGCAGACCAGGGAGAGCTGGGGCTGGAGGAGGGCTTCACGGAAGGGAAACTGAGACCCTCCACCACCTCGGGGGCTCTTAGTTCTACAGCAAAAATGAAATGAAGAGGGCAGCACAGGCTTGGGTCAGAAGACAGCAGGAAAGAGCGCTGGCGATGAAGAGATATTATGCTATTACTTGAAAGGCCAGCTTACATTTTTAAGAAGAGCATAGGGACGCGAGTCCAGAGAACAACACTGTGTGTGACGTGGCCGTGACCTCACTGCACTCTGGGTCCTCATCCGCCGGCTGGTGAGGCCTGAGCTCCTCTCCCGTTGCCAGGGCCTGTGAGACCCCAGCCCTCCCAGCTGGGCGCGGCACACGCATGGCCATCAGTCATCTGCGCATGGACACCTGCTGCCTCAAAATCTCCCTGGGTCTCAGAAACTCTTACACTCTGAAACTTTCCCTCAGGTTAAAATATTTTTAGAGGGTTTAAGAATAGTCCAAGGTTTATTTTTGGAATTTCTAGCAGTAAGTGCTTAAGATAAGTATTTACTAGCAATAATGAAAATATTTGAGGCGCACTTATAAAGTTCTACTTGTGAAATATCAATAAAATAATTGCCTAATTCCAAACCATGTACTTTGCTAATTAATTCTGCGTGAGACATTTTTCCAGCTTCGAAGATTGCTTTACTTGTATTGCATAACAAAATAATGGTATAATTAGGAATAAATTTGTCACTTTTGTAAGTAATTCCTTTTTATTATGTGTTTGGAAGCAAAGCACAAGCATGATGAAAGCCCCCTTTAAAAAGTTTTATTAATTATTATGATTATTATGGATAATAAGCATCCACAAACTATAGAATACACCCCAGGCAGGTTGCACAAAGCCACCAAACATGGCAGAGATGGGGATAGATTCTGGTTCTTGGTTCTCTGCGGCCCGAGGCGCACAGGTAGCCTTTTCCTCGTGCCCTGCATGGGAGTCAGGGGGAAGCGCTTGCCTTTCCTCCTTCCCGTCCCTCCACGTAGCTCCCTTCCCGTGGGATGAGGAGTAAAGGATCGCCTTTGTCTTCAGGGCCCTTCATCGCCTCTACATCATCAACTCAGTTTTGTCAAAGTCCAGTCTGTCCCCCACATTTTTCCCACCTGAAAATCCTGCCCGGGATCCTCCCTTCTCTAGCTGCCCCTCTGGGCTGGGCTCCCTCCTCCATGTCACCTTTGTCCTGCGCACTGGGTGTCGGGCAGCTTGAGAGGAGGATCGAGTCTGCTTCCGCTCTGCTTTTCTTACATCCTCAGCACAGAGCCGTCTCTAGCAAGCACTCAAGAACATGCATCAGGAAATGTCCCACTGTGGTCCCTTCTCCTCAAGAAGCTGAAACAGGAAGACTGCTACACGCGGGAACTCAAGGCTGGTTCAGGCAACATACCGTGTCTCAAAAACAAAACCGAAAGCATCCATAGGCTAAATGGCTTGGTAAGTGAATGCCAGGTCTCTCGCTCAGTCACATGCATCCCTCAGACCAGTGCGGGGCCTCTGCAGCGAGCGTGGGCACCAGCCCTCCTGAGAGGGGCTGGAGGGGCACCGCCGGGAGTGCTCCCCCCGCAGAGCCTCACCCGCTCCCGTGAGCGTCCACACTCCAGCCCCCGAGGCCTCGCCCAGAGCGACACTGAGGCCGCACTCTCAGCGCCCGTCTCAGCTGGAAGTGTTCAGAAGCCACTTGTCGCCTTCACTTTTACACTCGGTGCCCTCTTCAGTGCGTTCACCTGGGAGCCACCGCCCCCCGCGCCCTCTGTGGCGAAAGGCCAGGGCGCCTCCTCCTGGAGACCGGAGAGGACGCCGTGCCAGCCGCGGCAGGAGAGCCAGGAAGCCCAGCTCCGGGAAGGGCTGCGCCACACAGCCCTCTGTGGTGGCTTCATCTTCTAAGGTGCTCTTCGTCCTCACAGGAGTTGCCCGCTATTCCCGGGGTACAGACTTCTCGGGTCACCAGCCCGCTCGACTCCCCGGCATTTCCTCTGCCCGTCTTTCCCCCCACTCCCGGCACCGCGAGGCTGGAAGGAGTGGCAGCACCCCAGCTCATGGTCCCCGTGGAAACCGCACAGAAATGAACATGAAGTAGAAGCCGGATGTTGTACCTTAGGTCCGAAGCTTGGTTTAAGGACTCGCCGGCGCTGGCTTCGGTCAGCCCACCCTCCTGCGGCGAACGGCCGGCCAAGTGCGCACTCGGAACACAGCTCAGCACCACCGCGGGGCTGGAAGGCCGCTCCTCCTCACCCCGAGATCCAGCTGCTCCTGAGGCCGCTGGGGCCCCTGGCAGCGGGCATGAGTCACTCCACAGGGCGCCCAGGAAAAGCGCCGGCCCCACCCGCACGCAGGGCCAGGGGAAGCCCGTCCTCTGCCCCTGACGGGCGTCCTCAGCCGTCACGTGGAAGGCGCTAGATACACTTGCTGCCTTCGAGCCAGACCTCGGGAACTTCTGTCGTCTTCACGCTCCCTTCCGTGAGGGCCCCACAAACACCCCGCTCCTCGGAAGAGCAGACAGGAGGAGACGAAGCCGACTCGCTGGGCCGGTCACACGGGCAGGCCCCGCAGGGCGCGCCCTCGACGCGGGCCAGGCGGGAGCGGCTGGGAGTGGGCCGCGGAGAGGACAGCACCGGACCTCTGGTCCCCCGTGGCCTCCGGGGGCGGGAG
>PVIC010020360.1:0-29559 GCA_004025085.1 Thryonomys swinderianus | reverse complement strand
GAGACAGGGTCTTGCTTTGTAGTTCAGGCTGGTCCTGAGCTCACTATGGTGCCCAGGCAAGCCGCCGCGAACTCAGCAATCCTCCTGTCTCTGCCTCCCAAGTGCTGGGATTACAGGCGTGAGCCACCACGTCCGGCATTGTGGTATGCGGTGTTGATTGTTGGTGGGCGTGTCTCCACGCCCAGCATTATATATGGTTACCAGGGATCGAACTCAGGACCTTGAGTTTGCGAGGCAGGCTCCGGAACCACTGAGCTAACCCTCCGACCCTTTTTTTTTTTTTTTAAAGACAAGGTCTGTGTAGTTCAGGCTCACTTTGAACTCTGTAGTTCAGGCTAGTTTTAAACTCATGGTAATCCTCTTGCCTCAGCCTCTTAGACAGCAGGCATGCCACCACACCCAGATCAGGGAAAGTTATTGTCCTGGGCTTCATCCTGAGTTTTCTGCTTCTGGCTACCATGAATTAAGCAGCTTTGCTCCAATTCCTTGCATGCATCATGCTGGTTCTGCCTTGAAGCCATGGACTGATCCTTTTGAAACTGTAAGCCAAAGAACCTCTTCTTCCTCATGTTGTATCTATCAGGTGATTTATACAAGGAACAAATAAGGGACCTTTTTCCCCTTTTGTTAGCAGTACTTGGGATGGAACCAAGGGCCTTCTCACTGAGTTGCCTATGCTGGGCTGGAATTGGAGTTCCTCTTGCCTCAGCTTCTCACAGTGCTGGGAGAACACAGGCCCGCACCCCCAGGCAGGGCCCCAAGGCACTTTTCCTGAGGTTATTTAGGAAGGAGGTCAGAAGGGCTTTAGAATCAGATTTACATTTAATTCAAGCTCCACTCCTTAGGAGGTTTGTGACCTTAAGCAAACCCTTGATTTCTTCTTTTAGAAGGGGATGACATCACCTATGGAGGTTTTTTTCCTTCTTCCTCTGGGCAAGTTCCTCTCTTCCTGCTCCACATGTTGCAGTCCTTAGTAAGCACTTAGTGTACAGTATTTCTGCGGTTTAACTGACCTGTCAGCTCTTCCCTAGACCAGACAGATGTAAGTGTCAACACAGCTGGAGCTTTTCACTTTCCCCTCCCCCCTCCCCCCTGACTAATCCTAGCCTGTATCTAGGTGCTCAAAATAGGTTAAGAGATAAAGGCTAGGGAAAAAAATGAAGCAAGTAGTGGTGCATCAACTCAGACCACTGGCTAGTGCAGCGAAAGAAAATACTATACAAGATGATCTCACAAAATGTTTTTTTTTTTTTTTACTTTTTGGAGACAGGGTCTCGCTTTGCAGTTCAGGCTGGCCCTGAGCTCACTATGGTGCCCAGGCAAGCTGCCGCGAACTCAGCAATCCTCCTGTCCCTGCCTCCTGAGTGCTGGGATTACAGGCGTGAGCCACCACATCCGGCATTGTGGTATGCGGTGTTGATTGTTGGTGGGCGTGTCTCCACGCCCAGCATTATATGTGGTTACCGGGGATCGAACTCAGGACGTTGCGCTTGGGAGGCAGGCGCCGGAACCACTGAGCTAACCCTCTGGCCCTCACAAAATGTTTTAAAATTATAAAATATTCATCAGCTTTTGGTGACTATGTATATGCTTGTGTATAATGTTGCATTTGTGTTTGGGAAAAGTGAAGGAGTGTTCTAGAGAGAAAGTAGCTGTATGAGGGCCCAGATTCTGGTCTGAGTTTTCATCCTTTAACACATCACACTTAAAACACAACAACATTTGGGAGGTGGTGAGTTCCCTCTCCTAGAGGCTTTGCTGGCAGAGGCCGGCAAATCACTCAGTGGAATGGATGGGAAGGCAAAGAACCTGCAATGTTTTACTTTGCTGTGGCTGACAGCAGGGCCCTCCTGCTCCTCCAGTTGCAAGGAGTAGCGAAGGTGTCATCTAGGAACAACCCCTGTCTGTGGAGAAGACTACATACATGCGTTCATCTCGCATGTCTCTGTGGGAAGCGAAATGTGTTGGGGACTGATCTTTAAGCAGAAGATGCCCCTACTGCCTTTGCAGGCTGCACCAGGCAGCCTGTTTCTCTACGTCTTCCTCAGTTCTCAGGTTCTGTCACAAATTGCACTGTTTGTGTGTGTGTGTGTATGTGTGTGTGTGTGTGTACGTGCGCTTCAAAGGGATGAAGGAAGATCCAAGAATCAGTAGGTAAATATCTTTTTTTTTTTTGAGACAGGGCCTCGCTTTGTAGTTCAGGCTGGCCCTCAGCTCACTGTGTAGTCCAGGCAAGCCTCAAACTCAGCAATCGTCCTGCCTCTGCCTCCCGAGTGCTGGGATTACAGGCGTGAGCCACCATGCCCTGGCACTGTATGTGGTATTGATGGCTGGTGGGTGTGAGTCACCATGCCCAGCATTGTATGTGGTTACCAGGTTCTAACTTGGGCCTTGTGCTTGCAAGGCAGGCGCTGGAACCACTGAGCTAAATCTCCAGCCCAATCTTTTATTTTTTTAAGTCACGATCTTATTTTATAATTCATGCTGGTCCTGAACTCTCTATGTAGCTTCGAACTTGCAGTGATCCTCCTGCCTCTGCCCCCCTGGTGCTGGGATTATAGGCTTGCAGCACCACACCGGCAGTAATTAAATCTTACTCCAGAGACTTGAAGTTCTTCCCCTGGCTCGTTTTCATGGGTATTCACAGGATCTGTCTGGCCCAGGGCCTTGGGCGTGGGCACCTTCTCAGTCCCTAAACCCATGTTACCCACTGTCTGTTGCCCTCTCCTTGCCACAGGTCATTCTGTTTTTCAGACAACATCTTTGTCAGGAAGATCATGGGAGAGAGCTGATAAATCTTTGTTCTGCAAGACGCTCCCTATTTTTGCCCTAAAATCAGGGACCAGCACACCTGAATCTTTTTTGTAAGGTAATCTCCACTTCATTTACTGTTGTTCCTGTGACATGTTTTTGGGCTCCTCCTTCCGGGAGACTCCTGATTCTGTCCTACTTTGTCTGTCATGCCGGCCATGGGGATGCTTTGTGTGTGAGGTGAGCCCTAGTGCACCTTTGATGGGGGAGGGAGCTTTTGACATCACCCTGTCCCATTCTCCTTTTGTAAAAGGCAGAGGAGCTGATGTTGTCTGTGCTGTAGGATTGCCACTCTGTGTGTGAGTGTGTGTGTGTCTGTGTGTCTGTCTGTCTGTTGTAGTTCTGATTGCTTTCAGGTATTCTTCCCTTATTCTTATTGATGCCCTAGAAGCAGAAGCAGAGTTCAGAACTAATGTCCCAGAATTCAAGGAAATCAGGCAACCTCACTTTTTTTCTTTTCTTTTTTGAGACAGGGTCTTGCTTTGTAGTTCAGGCTGGCCCTGAGCTCACTATGTAGCCCAGGCAAGCCTCGAACCCAGCAATTCTCCTGCCTCTGCCTCCCCCTGAGTGCTGGGATTACAGGTGTGAGCCACCATGCCCTGCACTGTGGTAGTGGTGTGGGGGATCAAATTTGGGCTTTTGGGTTTACAAGGCAGGCGCCAGAACCACTAAGCTAAATCACTGCCTTTTCCTTATCTTTATACAAAATTAGTGGCAGGGAGGGCAGGGGATTTAGCTCAAGTGGTACGGCGCCAACCTTGGACGCACAAGGGCCCAAGTTTGCTCCCTGGTACTGCAAAAAAAAAAAAAAAATAATAATTGCAGGGATAGAGTCAGCGGGAGAATGACCTGCTGTGAACTCCTGTGTAGTGTGTGTTCATAAATCACCTTAAGCTATGTTTGAATGAAATCACTGAATTACACCCAGGACGCGCCTCTGGGCATGTTGCCAAAGCTCTCAGGCTCTGTGAGCCCCATGGCCGAGGCCCCAGAGATGTTGCATGAAGCTGCAGCAGTGGGCCCTGGGGACGTGCTCAGCGGGATGTGCATGGAGCCTGCTGCTTCTTGCTAAGTCATGCGGTCACAGATCTCGCTCCAGCAGCCACCTTCCTCTTGCAGAGCCTTGCATCAGACCCGTGCCCATCATGTGTTTCTAAATTAAATCCCATTATGTGTGAGAAAGGCCGTCGTCCCTCCACTAGGGACGCTGGACATCTGCTGGAGAGCATTCTGCAGTACACAGTGGTCCAGGCTCCATGACTGTCGCTCGTGCAGTTGGAGGCACGTCTCTGCCTTCTAACCAGGCTGCACCTCAGCCACTTTGCCTCAGGGCCCAGGGCTCAACACTTAGAGCTCCTGGCTGGCCACCCACACGCCCACCGGCTCACACACACTTCCCCTCCTTCCGGCCAGGGTCACACCAGACCTACAGGCCTGCATGTGCACTTCCTTTCTCGGGAACTGCTGTCTGCTGTCCGACCTGACTGGTGGAGCCAGCTCGCTCTTTGCAGCCCAGTGGTGCCACCAGCCCTGGTTGCTCTTCCGTGCCTGTGTCATACCACCTTGTCTTCCTCTTCCCACTCCGCACCTCCCTGGCCGCCCTTCCTAACACTAACAGTTGGAGAGCTCCCCGGGTTGGATTTGGGAGATCCTCAGCCATTGACTGGATGCACAGACAGTAACGTGATGTTTTGTACTGAATCTTTCCAAGAGCCTACTTCGGATTATGTACTCTAAGAACAGGGGTGTGCCTGCCTGGCCGTCCCCAGTATCTTTAGGTGACATGTGACAAATAGCCAGTGGGAGGGCCTTGGTCGGGGTATGTGCTCCAGGTCTCTTGGGCACACAGGATAACAGCTGTAAAGCTTTCTGGTGCACGTCTAGCACCTCCAAGGACTGGGAGCCACTCACAGTATCTACTCTGAGTAGAGGGGCCTCACTACTTCCATTTTAGATACAGTTCTAGCACACAAGAGGAACGGATTCTCCGGTTCAGAGCAGCTAATCAGCTGTACAGGAACAATTTCAGGATTGTAGGCACACTCATGTTGGTGAGAGTCATCTCTCCCATAAGAAAGGACAGACCACAGTGCTATCAAAGATTTAGGAGGGACCAGGGATTTAGTTCATTGGTTCCGGAGGCTGCCTAGAAAGTGCAAGGTCCTGAGTTTGATCTCTGCTAATCATATATCACAATGTCAGGCATGGTGACTCATGCCACCAGCAATCAGTATGACATACCACAGTGTCAGACATAGTGACTCATGCCTGTAATCCCAGTACTCACGAGGCAGAGACAGGAAGATCGCTGAGTTCAAGGCTTGCCTGGGCTACATAGTGCGCTCAGGGCCAGCCTGAACTACAAAACGAGACCCTGTCCCTAAAAAAGGAAAGGAAAAAGAAAAAGATTCAGGAGCCTAAAAGCCCACAGGCCAGAGTATCCATTCCTCGAACAGCCTTCTGTGGCTCATTGGACCCAAAGTTCATCATACAGTGATAAGATGGCTCAGAAAAATCTGGAAAAAACCCTCCTCCCCTCCCCTCCCTTTTTCTCCTCTCCTCTCTCCTTTCTGATACAGAGTCTTACTGTGTGGTCAGGCTGGCTCTGAACTCACAGCAGTCCTCCTGCCTCAGTTTCCCAAGTGCTCAGATTATAGGTGTATAGTGCCACACTTGGCTAGCAGGTGATAATACCCATATTCCTTTATGGAAAAGAGACCAGAGGCCTATGGAGACTGAGTAACCACCCACCCGTACACAGAAGGAAACAGCAGATTGGATTTTTTTTAGTGTTCTTTTTAACTAGGTTCACTTTAGTTATCTGGAACAGGTGCTAGTAAACATTATATGTAAGAGGCCAGGTAAGAAATATTTGAGATTTTTAAGCCAAGAGGCTAGGGTAAAATTTATGCTATTATGTAAGTACTTACATAACAACAGAGAAAACAAATTTCCACATTTTTTATTGCTGAAATTCAAATAATATATCTTTTTTTTTTTTTTTTTTTTGAGACAGGGTCTCGCTTTGTAGTTCAGGTTGGCCCTGAGCTCACTATGTAGCCCAGGCAAGCTTCGAACTCAGCAATCCTCCCGTCTCTGCCTCCCGAGTGCTGGGATTACAGGCGTGAGCCACCACGCCCGGCTTCTTTTTTTTTTTTTGAGACAGGGTCTCACTTTGTAGTTCAGGCTGGCCCTGAGCTCACTATGTAGCCCAGGCAAGCCTGGAACTCAGCAGTCCTCCTGCCTGTGCCTCCCAAGTGCTGGGATGACAGGCGTGAGCCACCACGCCCGGCACTGTGATATGTGGTACTGACTGCTGGTGGGCGTGAGTCACCATGCCCAGCATTGTATGTGGTTACTGGGATCGAACTCAGGCGCTGGAACCACTGAGCTAAATCTCTGGTGCCCAATATATCTATTTTTTTATGTAGGTCTGGTAATAAAAAGAATGGGATTATTTATGTTGGTGCACATTTAGTTTCATTGGGGTTCAGAATTAGTTCTTTTCTGCCATCAAAATCATCTGCAAATACAGATACTCTTTGTCTAATGACCTAACTGGTTGTAACCCACCTGTTGGACTTAGGACCCATCTTTTTAATTTTCGCACAGCTCTGTGCATCTTGTTTACAGAGCCTCAGTGTCTTTTTTATACTGTACACCTTGTGTAGACAGTACAGTTCTTGCTGATTATGCTGCACAGTGCAGCCCTGTGGTTTTATATTCTGTTATACATTACAGTACTGCATGGAAGAGCTACGCAAATAAAACCAGAGTCATCCAGTTGGAGTCTCCTTTGGCCATGGGTTTGTTCTGAGTATTAAAATGCACACACTATAAACAATTCCTCATTCAGCAATCAGTTTATTTAAGGACCAGTCAAGTGAATGGAAGCTGGTTGTGAAACGAGGAATGTCTGTGCTCACCTTTAGTAATGATCTACACTGAGCTTCTGTTTGCTTGTCCCCTTGATATTTTCTTGTTAGCATGTTATTATGACATTGAGGATCAATCACTCTCAATTGAAAGTCAGATGGAAGTTCCTTAGTTGTGTAATCAAATGGATTAAGACCATTCTGCTGTTTTGGGGGTGGGAGAGATGTGGCTGGTATTTTGACAGATAGCTCTGAGTCCCTAATTTTACAGATGAGAACACTGAAAACTACCAGGGGTTGAATATAAATCAGTTAATTAATACATAAGGGATTTGTCCAGGGTCCCAGTCAGCTGGTATCAGGACTGGGTGGCTAAAGCCTGGTCCAGTCAAGAAGTTACTCTTCCTGTGTTTCCATTTCCTCCTTCCCTCCTTCTTTTCCTTTGTGATAAATGTCACCTTAGGCCTGTGAGCCCACCCCATGCCATATTCCTTTCCAGCTTATGACAGGATTGCACAGGGCTCTCCGTTTCCATGGAACCTCAGACCGGCCATCGCATGATCACCCTGCCACCCTGATGTGGAAGACATTATCTGTCAGGAGGGCCAGAATCTCCCCTGGAAGTCATTTCACTTCAGGGCTGGTTCCACAGTTGTCCCAGGTGGGCACAGCAAGAGTCTTCTCCTGTGGGCTCCCTGGGCTGTGGCTGAGGCCTTGGGTTTCAGCATTAGGTCACGCAGTGTCCTCTTAGAGACTGTGGCTCTGCAAGCCTGGTCCCGGTGGTGCTTCGGAACTAACTTCCTGCACAGCAGCACTGTCAGGCACTTCTTCTGATTTAAGGAGTATGTGAAGGTTTTGCTGCAAAAGTTTAGGAGCCTCTGTCCTGGGGGATTGTCATGTAGGAACAGTACAAACTCAGTATTGCTTTTATTTATTTTGTTTTGGCTTTTTTGTTTCTTGGTTTGGTTTTGTTTTCTTCTTTTTAGAGACAAGGTCTGTCTGCGTAGTTCATGCTGGCCTGGAACTCACTATGGACACCTCTCATTTAAAGACCAAGTTCCATTTCTGTGACTTGGTCACTAAATGAATTAAACAAGTAATATCAGGATGACCTGGCCTCCACTCAGCCTCCTGAGTGCTGGAATTAGAAGTATGTGCCACTTTGCCCAGCTTCCACATTGCTTTCCTATCTTCACGTTATGTCTTCCACATGTCAAAAGACTGTATATTCATCTCTCCCTTCTTCCATTCTCTGAATAGTTACTGAGCACTAGGTACATGGGAAGGGCTGGAGAATGAGGCAGAAGCAAAGAGAGCAAAGCATCAGCCCCCAGGGAGCTCATGCAGCCGGAGCCAGTGGGTTGGAGATCCCAGCCTTCCTCAGGGAAGCTGGGTGCCTCCTGGTTTCGCCAGTCAGCATCCTGCAGCCTCCCAGCCCCTTCACAGCGGGCAGTGCCTCTTTCCTCCACTGCGGCCTCTGACCACAGGGAGCAGAAGCACTGAGCATGCGTGTGAGAGGGGAAAGGAGTCAGCCAGGCCCACAGCCCTGGGTGGGTCTATCTGGACCATGTCTTTCAGATGGTGAAGCCATTCCAGAATCTGTGTGTCTGTACTGCCAGCTCAGCTGCCCTACAGTGAAGGAGATCTGTGGGTTCATTCACTTGATATCAACACTAGGTGCTCGTAATACACCAGTCTGGAAAACAGCAAAGTCCTTGCCCTTGGGACTGACCTTCCAGGAGGAGAGAAGGCCATGGTGGTAACATTTTGTGTGATAAAGGCAGATAGGGATAAGTGCTATGCCTGTGAGGAGAGGGATCGTGGCCAAGGGGCTGTTTTAGATACTGCGGGTGACAGTCTTCAGAATGGTCTGAGCAGGGACCTGCAGCTAACAGAACGAAGAGAGTCCAGGCAGCCACAACATGTCCAAAGGCCCTGAGCTAGAAAGAGGCCATTATGATCACTGAGGTAGGGGGAAAGGGATATTGAAGAGAAAGACCACAGAGGGCTCCTTACACCAAGGAAGAACTTTAGACTTTTACTAAAGTGATGCGAAGCCACCTGAAGGTTTTGATCAGCAGGTGGTATGATCTGACTTTCTGTCTGTCTGTCTGTCTGTCTATCTATCGGTCTGTCTGTCTGTCTGTCTGTCTATCTATCTATCTATCTATCTATCTATCTATCTATCTATCTATCTATCTATCTATCTATCTATCTATCTATTATAGTTTTTGAGACAGGGTCTCACTTTGTAGTTCAGGCTGGCCCTGAGTTCACTGTGTAGCCCAGGCAAGCCTCGAACTCAGCAATCCTCCTGCCTCTGCCTCAGGAATGCTGGGATTACAGGCCTGAGCCACCACTCCCGGCATTGTGGTGTGTGATGCTGGGATCAAACTCAGGACCTTAGGTTGCCAGGCTAAATCCCTGGCCCCTGACTTTCTTTTTAAAGGCCACCTCCAGCTGCTGTGTGAGGAACAGCCCATCTGTCAGTAGCCAGAGTAGCAAGAACATGATCACAAGGATGTGGGTTTGTCACTGTCCTTGCTGCCCACACCCTGTCAATTTAGAAATATGCTTCCTCTTCAGCACGTGGGGAGAAATGGTGACTTGGCTCCGTGGGCGTCCTTGGGGCCCAAGCTGCCTGGCAAGTGGGGACAGAGGAGCGCAGAGAGACAGGAGGTGACATTAGCTGCTACTATGACTTGGGGCTTCCCATGTCCTGCTCACGTGTCGCGAGCAGACTGCAGTGGCGGGCCAGGCTCTCAGGGTGGCTATTTCCCAGTTGTGAAGGACAGGTCCTTCGGAGTCTGTCATAGCAAGCACCAGACACTTCTCACTCTGATTTTCGAAACTTGACAGGAGGTGCGTGGGCTTGACTGAGATGCTGATTGGGCTGGACTGACAGATATGACTAGCACTGAATAAATAATAAATGTGTGTCTCATACTTCCGTATAAACAGGGGCCCCTGGGGACACCACAAGTTACATTTGTTCTTAAAGTTTAGATAGCAGTAAGGCCAAGGGGATTGGGAACCAGAGCTACATATAGCTCCCTGCCTAGGTGAGTGGCCCAGGGTTTGATACCCAGCATCTAAACAGCAGCAATGACAAAAGTGAGTTCACATGAACTCCAGGGCCTCTGATAAGTGAGGAAGCAAAGAACAGGCTTGAGGACCAGTTCCCTCCCTCTTATAGCTAGGCAGGACTGATGCCCAGAGCCCTGGGATGTCTTGTGGCTCGGGGCCAGCCCTGTGGTTTCTTGAAGGCAGGGAAGCCACCAGAAGTCAGATGATAGCTGTTTCCCGTTGCCTGAGTTGCTGGGCGTCCCTGACTGAGCTGTGGTGAAAGCTGCCCGCTGGGTCACAGCACAGTTGCGAAGTGGGAATGGTTCAGATTCTGAGGCTGAGAGTGCCCTTCCCGATCGGTGTTCAGGACCTTGTCTTGCAGCCTATGTTGACTCATAAAGGATCTCCCTTCCTGCCCAGTTTCAGGGGTAGCTGAGAACATCTTCCAAGGGAAGAGTTTGGTAGGTTGAAAGGCCCAGCACCACCTCCAGCCCAGCAACTTGCCAGGCTTTGCAAAACTCAAAGAAGCTTTTTACCAGTGATTGTGGTTTATTATTGCAAAAGGATGCATATTAAAGTCAGCAAAGGAAAGAGCATTGGGTCCAGGAGAGGCCAGGTGTGAGTTTCAGGTTGGCCTCTCCCAGTCGAGTCACAGGGATGATGCTTAGTTTTCCTGGCAGCAACATGTGACAACCTGTATGAAAGACTAATGGTCCCTGATTTCACAAGGGTTCTGGAGCAGGCCATGCAATCTTTCTGCTTTATACTTTTCTCACGCTGTCAGTAACTTACATGATATAGTCAAAACTTCAGTGTCAGGTAGGCTTTGTAGTAAATGATTTTATCCCCAACTGTGGGCTAATAGTGTAAGTGTTTTGGGCACATTCAAAGTAGGCTAGACTAAGCTGTGATGTTCAGCAGATTTAGTGGATTGAGTACACTTTTCACCCTAAGGCACTGGGGATTGAACCCAGGGCTTTTGTAAAGCTTAATTATGTCCCCAGATCGCTTTATTTTTTTATTTTGAGAAAATGACTTTGTAAGTCTCCAGGGCTGAGCTCAATTTTGTGATCATCCTGCCTCAGCTTCCCAGAGTGCTGGGATGACAGGTGTGTGCCACCATTGCTAATTTTAAACACGTTTTTGATATACTTTCAGTTTATGATGGCATTATCAAGACAATCCCAACATCAAGAGCAATTAGAGACACTTCTGTGTTGCCAGCCAGGGGTGCTCCCCTGAGCCTTGGAGTCTGGGGTGTGTTGGGGTCAGTCTCGTGGACTCCCCTGGAAGCTAACTTACTTGGTCTGGTTGTGCTTGTCCTTCTGCCCTGCTCCCACAGTCTGGGGCACACTTGCACGTGGAAGGATGCAGTGATTCAGAGCCCCGCACGCAGCCAGGTGCTTACTGTGTGGGTCTCATTCCTGGCATTAACTGTTTCTAAGGCCCAACTTCTCAGAGATCCAGAGACATTCTCATTGGGCTGGATGTCCTGGAATAAGCTAGAGCTTATTTTCCAGAGCCCATGAGGGCCCAACCTTGACGTTCCCTTGACGTTCTTCTTCAGGGTTCGGGGCAACCTGACAGCTGGAGAAGGCCTTCCGAGCAAGCACCCGCCTGGGCTCTGTGGTGCTGCGGCTCCAGGGCCGCGATGCCCAGGCCACAGCGTTCAGTGTCCCCTCAACCTATTCCAGGTGCGCTGTGCTCCTCCCAACTGACATGTGCTGCTTCTCTCTCCTGACAGTTCTGTAGTCAGCATGGGGGACTCCCACGTGGACACCGGTGCCACCAGCACTGAGGCGGTAGCTGAAGAAGTCTCTCTCTTCAGCACGACGGACATGATTCTGTTTTCTCTCATCCTTGGTGTCCTGACCTACTGGTTCCTCTTTAGAAACAAAAAAGAAGAAGTCCCTGAGTTCAACAAAATTTCAACAACGTAAGTGGCGGTGCTCAGCATCCTGTCTGTCCCTCCTCTTTCTCGGTATTCCTGATCACCTCTTGCATCCTTCCCAGCAACACCCTGTACTTCAACCCCAGATGGAGAGAGAAGGGAGAGTCTGGAAGCCTTTTAGACTGAGTCTGGATGGACTGATTGAAATTTCCCTTAATAATCCCATTTCTGTGGCACGTTGGAGTTTGCAAGACCCTTTTATATCTGTTTCCTACTTGAACTTCACCAAAGCCGCTCAGCAGAAAATACCATTTTACTCTGAGGTAAAATCTTGGCCCAGCCAAGATCATCAGCAAGTGGCACAGCTTTGCTTTACCGGAGGCCCAGCGATCCTTTGGTTTTGCAAGCAGACAGTTCAGAGACTTGCCCTTGTGTAGAGTTACTCCTTGTCAGTTTTGTGCAGTCCTTTGAATACTGACAAGGAGAGCCATAGTTTCTTACTTGTCTTTACTACTTAATACTTGCAGATTTCTCCTTTTAATGGAGGCATGCTCAAACTTAAAGCTTTGGGGAATGACAGTTATCAAGCCTGACTTTTCTACAGGTATTTTGTTTTTATTTCATTGGAATTTTTTTCAACCTTCCATAAAGCTTCCTTTTAAGTCTAAGTACAAAGGGCTTTGAGTGGTGATATGTCTGTAATCCCAGCACTCTGGGAGGCTGAAGCAAGGGGATCACAAGCGTGATCTAGTCTGGGCAACTTAGTGATTGAACAAGACCCTGTCTTAGTATAAAAGAGTTTTTAAGGGGCTGGAGGGTTAGCTCAGTGGTTCTGGCACCTGCCTCGCAAGCACAAGGTCCTGAGTTCGATCCCTGGTTACCACATATAATGCTGGGCGTGGAGACACGCCCACCAACAATCAGCACCGCATACCACAATGCCGGACGTGGTGGCTCATGCCTGTAATCCCAACACTCGGGAGGCAGAGGCAGGAGGATTGCTGAGTTCGTGGCGGCTTGCCTGGGCACCATAGTGAGCTCAGGGCCAGCCTGAACTACAAAGCGAGACCCTGTCTCAAAAGCAAAAAAAAAAAAAAAAGGGTTTTTAAGGAGGAAGTTTGGGATGAAGTTCAGTGCAAAGACTTTGGTTTTAATCCTGAGTACCATGAAAAATACATAAATAAATAAAATTCTAAGGATTTCCTGGACTTTATTCTCACCCTCTGACCAGTGAGAAAATAATGGAGCAGATGGTATATAGATGTGAATAGGTGACAGTACAGGTGTGGCGAGGGTCTGCATACCCACTCCCTAGAATTGATTTCTGCAGGCTGTAGAGTACTGTGGCCAGAGCCATTGTTTTGTGTTTACGCTGACTGTGTATGCCCCTAGTCTTAGACTCAGAGGCCAGCAGCTAGGTTTGAGTAGACAGCTGCCACAGTGGGTCTGTGTTGCTGAGAGGCCAGGGGCACCCCCAGATTCAGTAGGGGCGGGACACAGGCCTTGGTACCCTTCTCTGAGATCCTTCTCTGCTGGAGCTGCCAAAGCCAGGCAGGGTGAACAGCACGCAGGCTCCCATCCAAAGTGAATGCCTTTGAGCTCTCTCTCTCTCTGTCTTTCTCCTGATCTCACTATTCTTTTTTTCTTTTCTTTCTTTTTAAGACAGGGTCTTGCTTTGTAGATCAGGTTGGCCCTAAGCTCACTGTGTAGCCCCAGCAAGCCTCGCACTCACAACAATCCTCCTGCCTCTCTGCCTTCTGAGTACTGGGATTACAAGCCTGAGCCACCACACCCTGCACTGAGGTGTGTGGTGCTGATTGCTGAAGTTATGGGTGTGAGCCACCATGCCCGGTACTGTACTACGTGGTGCCAGGGATCAAACTCGGGACTTTGCACTTGTGAAGAAGATGCTGGAACCACTGAGCTAAATCCCCAGCTCTTTTTTTCTTTCATTTTTGTTCTTGTTGCTAGTGGTGGTGCTGCAGATCAAACCTGGGGTCTAATGGATGCTGAGCATGTGCTGTCTACCACTGAGCTACATCTTAGCTTTGGATAACAACCTTCCCTCCTAGAAGAGTTAATCTTCCACCATTAAAGCATGTATTTTAAAAATATAATTCTTGGGGGGCCGGAGGGTTAGCTCAGTGGTTCTGGCGCCTGCCTTGCAAGCGCATGGACCTGAGTTCTATCCCCGGTAACCACATATAATGCTGGGCGTGGAGACACGCCCACCAACAATCAACACCGCATACCACAATGCCGGACGTGGTGGCTCAGGCCTGTCATCCCAGCACTCGGGAGGTAGAGACAGGAGGATTGCTGAGTTCGCGGCGGCTTGCCTGGGCACCATAGTGAGCTCAGGGCCAGCCTGAACTACAAAGCGAGACTCTGTCTCCAAAAAAAAAAGCAAAAAAAAAAATATATATATATATAATTCTTGGGCTGGAGATTTAGCTCAGTGGTTCTGGCTTCTGCCTCGCAAGTGCAAGGTCCTGAGTTCGATCCCGGTAACCACATACAATGCTGGGCGTGGTGACTCAAGCCCACCAGCCATCAATACCACATGCCACAGTGCAGTGCGTGGTGGCTCACGCCTGTCATCCCAGCACTTGGGAGGCAGAGGCAGGAGGATTGCTGAGTTTGAGGCTTGCCGGGCTACATAGTGAGCTGAGGGCCAGCCTGAACTACAAAGTGAGACCCTGTCTCAAAAACAAAACAAAACAAAACCATAATTCTTGTGCTGATAGAGCATTCATTTTACATGTTTAAAAACTGGGTTCAGGGCTGGAGGGTTAGCTCAGTGGTTTCGGCGCCTGCCTCGCAAATGCAAGGTCCTGAGTTCGATCCCTGGTAACCACATACAATGCTGGGCGTGGAGACTCACGCCCACCAGCCATCAATACCACATACCACAGTGCCGGGTGTGGTGGCTCATGCCTGTAATCCCAGCACTCGGGAGGCAGAGAGGAGGATTGCTGAGTTCTCGGCGGCTTGCCTGGGCACCATAGTGAGCTCAGGGCCAGCCTCAACTACAAAGTGAGACCCTGTCTCAAAAAAGAAAAAAAAAGAAAACAGTGCAGAGAAAGAGGTGAGGGACCAGATATAGAACCCAAGTCAGTCCAGTTTTACCATCACAGTGCCTTTATTTTGGCTCACAATTTTTAGAAGATTCAGTCCATGGTTGGCTGGCTCCATGGCAGCCAGGAAACAGAGAGAGAAGGGAGGAGCTAGGGAAGAGGATGTAGACCTCCAGCTTCCACCCCCGAGCAACCACCTCCAGTCAGAGTTGGTTTTATTTTTCTACTCCTCTAATGCTCACTGAAGTTGCTCCCCTTTCCATGTGTTTCCTGTCCACACTTTACCTTTGGTGAAGGTCCTATTCTAGAGTCTTGGCTTCTCAGCCTGCTTGTCAGTTTATCTTTATATTCTAGGTGTCACAGTCCTTTCTTAGATACTGTGTACTACAAATGTATTTTCCCTGATACAGCCTACCCTTTCATTCTCTTAGTGGTGTCCTTTGATGGTCAGAAGTTCTCAGTTTAAGCTTAATTTAATTGCCAGCTTTTTGATCAGCTTTAGCCTTTAGGGTGTAAGCTTTTGTTTGCAGTTGAAGAAATCTTTACCGGGATTAGGGTGTAGCACTGTGGTAGGGCATAAGTCTAGTGTATTTGTTTGAGGCCTTGAGTTCAATCCAAGAAGTGCAAAAAAGAAGGAAAGGAGAAAGGGAGAGAGGGAGAAAAGAAGGAGGAAGAAATTTTAAAGTCGTGAAGATGATCTTTTGGGTTATCTTCCAAAGGATTGTTTTAGCTTTTGTACTTAAGATCCAGTCTAGCTGATTCTGGTAAGAGCATAGCACGTGAATTGGTTTAAGATTCCTTTTGTCGCTGTGGATGTCCAGTTGTGCAGTTAGCCTTTTCCGCCCGCTGTGAATCAGCACCACGTTTGACACCAATCAGGTGATCATGGATGTGAGGGTGGATTTCCAGACCTTCTGTTCTGCTGAGCTATCGCCTGTCCTTTCACCAATACCACGTTGTCCTCTTTCCTGTGACTTTCTAGTAGCGACTACTCGGTCTTAATATCTGGTTGTCTAAGTCCTCCAGTTTTGTTCTTCTAAGATTTGCTTGGCCTTTTTTATCCCTAGACATTTCTATATAAGTTTTAGAGCCAGTTCTCCAAAATCAAATTTAAAAATGAAACACCTGGTAGGATGTAGTTGGGACTGGATGAAAATTGGATCCTTTGTATTGAGTCTTCTAGGTCCTGAAGTAGTTTTTCTCCCTGGCAGGTCCTTGTGAATTGTTTTTGGTAGCAGATAAAGGGTGAGAGAGGGGAGGGAATCAGAACACTGTTCAGAGATAAATTCCATATAAAATTAATGGGAAGAAGAAAAAGAGCAAAAGATAACAGCAGACCTAAATGACAGCAGCAGCCTTGACTCCTAGCTTTCTCCAAAAGCGAGCCCCAAAATAGAGTCACTTGGGGAAATGCAGTCTGTGTATCTTTCCAAAACAGCCCCCAGTGCGACGCAATTGGCAGAATCTAACTGTGGGAAACTCTGGTTAACTGATACGGCTTCTTCCTGGTGAACACTGAAAGGGTGGGGAACACTGAAAGGGTAGGCTAAAGATTTGTTCAGGAGCTGGGATTCAGCTCAAGTGGTACTGCCCCTACTTTGGAAGCACAAGGGTCAGAGTTCAATCCCTGGTACTGCAAAAAAAAAAAAAAAAAAAAAAAAGATTTGTTCAGGAGGAGCAGTCCCAACAGTAAAGAATATAGGGAGGGCCGGAGATTTAGCTCAGTGGTTCCGGCGCCTGCCTCGCAAGCACAAGGTCCTGAGTTCAATCCCCGACAACCTACAATGCTGGGCATGGTGACTCATGCCCACTAGCAGTCAGCACCATATACCACAGTGCCGGGCGTGGTGGCTCACACCTGTCATCCCAGCACTTGGGAGGCAGAGGCAGGAGGATTGCTGAGTTCAAGGCTTGCCTGGGCTACATAGTGAGCTCAGGGCCAGCCTAGACTACAAAGTGAGACCCTGTCTCAAAAAACAAAAAACAAACAACCAAAAAAAGAATACAGGGAGCTCTGTTCTGTCCTCTTTCGCACAATGACACGCCCACTGCGTGCACCTGTGGATGGAGCCTGAGAGGCCTAGGGGATCCCAGGCCTGCTCTGAGTGCTGCATGGCCCTCCTGGGGGGTGAGGATTTCTTTGCAAAAATGGTGTTCCCTTCCTGTCTGGCCTGCCCAGTGGAGAGATGCTACCCATGGAATGGCCGTTGGCTAACAAATGTTAAATCTGTGTATGTGGCTACCTTCCCGGCAAACTGTGCTGGGTTTGAGTTACACTGTAGGCTTCTCTTTGGGGGGCAGGGTTTGAGACAGGCTCTTACTCTGTCATACAGGCTGGGCTTGAACTCACGGTGTAGCTGAGGCTGGTGTTGAATTCAGTGATCCTCCTGTCTTAGCTTCCCAGTTGCTGAGATTCCACAGTATTTTTTTTTCAGTTTAATGAGAACATAAAGAAGTCTGACAATATTACCTAACAGCCCAGACTTCTGCTTCTTTTAGGCCCAAGGAAATGCCCATGGCAGTGGCTTTTGGCTTTTCCCCCATTGAAGGGATCCATGCTGTGTGCCCCCACCCCCACATGCTCAGGCTGCTGTGCCCCCTCTAGTCTCTGCTTATAGCAAAGTATACAGCACAGGAGCGTGAGCCCACATGGACCCCAGCCCTTGGGTCGAACAGAAATGCTCTCCTAGCCTCCTCTCGACTTTCCCCCACCCCCTCCCTGCTGCTCTGGGTTTTTTTAAAACAATCCCCAGAAATGATTCTGTCTGAAAATATCTGTCCTCTAAAGTTGAAGGACTCCCCTTTAACTGTCACACAGCTGTCTTCCCGCTCTGGAAGGTCAGCACTAATCTTTTTCCATCGTCACAGCCCTTGTCAGCTCCCTGACTGGGGGGTCCGTGTTTTGTTTGGGTTTTTTAGTAATGTTTTGTTTTGCTCTTTAAATTCAAGATCTAAACAAGACTCATAATAAGTCTAATAAATCTCTCTTGTAACGGATTAGGTATATTAAGGTATAATTTACATGCAATAAAGCTGCCTTTTTGGGCTGAGTATGCTGGCTGAGGCAGGAGGATCTTGAGTTTAATCCTTCTTGGTCAGTAGAGTAAGATCCAGCTCAGAAAAGCAAAGCAGAACCCTTTAATTGTACAGTTGAATCTTGAAAGATATCTGTGGTTATACAGTCATAATCACAAAACTCCCTCCCCTACCCTGACCCTTCGGCCTCTGCAGCCTGTGATCCTGTCTCCTTGTGGTTGAGGCTGTACCAAAACATCCCATAAACGGAGTTCTGTAGCCACAGCTTCCTGTGGCTGACCTCTCTTCCTTAACACAGCGTCACGTCCCCTGTTCATTTGCTGGCTTCTCCCAGCCCCAACCCACCCTTGCGGTGTCACCAGGAAGAAGCCGCATCAGTTAACCAGAGTTTCCCACAGTCAGATTCGGTCAATCGCGTTGTACTGGGGGCTGTTTCGGAAAGACACAAAGACCTCATTTCTCCAAGTGACTTATCTTGGGGCTCGCTTTTGGAGAAAGCTAGGAGTCAAGCCTGCTGCTGTCATTTAGGTCTGCTGTTATCTTTTGCTCTTTTCCCCTTCACGTTAATTTTATGTGGAATTTATCCCTGAGCAGTGGTGTGATTCCCTCCCCACCCTTTCCTCTCCTCATCTGCTTTGGAGATCTGGACTGCAGTCCAGATCATCTCTTAGTGACAGGAGCTCGTGTGTGTGTGTGTGTGAGAGAGAGAGAGAGAGGAGAGAGAGTGAGTCTGTCCCTGAACTCGGGGTGAAGCAGCCCAGTGTGAGTGCCCTGCTCACCTGGACATGTTCCGTGACCTGAGAAAGAAGAGCCAAGTTTAGCCCTAAGCTCAGCATCTCCCTGCATATTTAAGCGTGTACAGCAAAAATCCAGCCCTCCTTCGGGGCACTCCCAGAGAAACTCTAGCACTCCCAGTGGTGGGTCCAGCCTCACCATTTCCCCTGGGCACCCCCTTCAGCTCCACTATTGTGACTCCAGAATGGCACACAGTGTAGTTTTAAAGTGGCATCTTTCAGATACTTAGAAGCTTTTAGAATATGATGCACTCAGTGGCTTGGGCAGTTTTACATGTGTTCTTAAAGTGAACTTGAAGATTTGGAGCTCCTGATTTGCATGATTCTGTGGGGATTTCTGGTTCAAACTTCATGGCACCTCCAGCATTTGCCAGATGAACTAGAGTTCTCACCCCTTGCAGTTGAGGGTCACATTTTCTCTACAGTGGTCCTTGAGCCTTTGGGCATACAACCAGAAACAAGAATGAGTTTTGTGGGCCGGAGATTTAGCTCAGTGGTTCCAGCTCCTGCCTAGCAAGTGCAAGGTCCCTGGTTTGATCCCGGTAACCACATACAACGACATTGGGTGTGGTGGCTCAGGCCCACCAGCAATCAGTACCACACACCACAGTGCTGGGCACAGTGGCTCATGCCTGTGATCCCAGCACTCGGGAGGCAGAGGCAGGAGGATTGCTGAGTTCGAGGCTTGCCTGGGCTATATACTGAACTGCAAAGGAAAACCCTGTCTCTGAAAAAAAAAAAAAAAAAGATAAGGCCCCCGTGGACTCATTGGAGCCCTCCCCTCCGGGAAATGGCTGGAATTGAGCCCGCTACACACCACATCTGAGATTTCTATTGAGGGTCCCTTCCCTATTGAGGGACTTCACTTCTTTCCCTGCCCATTGGTGAAATCACAGTTGCTGGTGGCTCTGTCTCTGTACCAGGCATGAGGGGCACAGTGTCCTCGAGGGTGATATGCAGTTGAGGGGAACACAGTGATACAGAGTGACAGATCTACAACAGCAGGGACAGCGGCAACACAGGGCCCCTGCACTGGGCACGTCATGGATGACTCGCCAGGGAAGTTGGGGAAAGGCTGCCGGAAGGGGTGTCTTGGGAGAGCCTGGCTGTAGGTCACCAGCAGTCAAGCGACCATGGGGGAGTCAGTGCGTGGAGGTAGCTGAGAAAGAGAGGAGGCTGGGCTCAGTGGGCCCAGGGCCTCTCTTGGGAAATGGATTTGTTTCCCAGCTTCGTTGAGCTATGATTGACACCTGCGACTTGTTTAAATGTAAAGTGCACAAGAACCCTTGTTCTCGTGCACAGAGAGAACAAGGCCTTGGGTTGCACGAGCCGGAAGTGAGCCAGGAGTTCGCGGGCCTTGCCCCAGCAGTTCCACTAGGGCTCCCCTCTGCTGCCAGAGCCAGGCCCAGATAGCAGCAGTGGCCCCGGTGAGTCAGAGAGATCTCACATGTGGCCAGGCCGACTGAGGGAAGGTGGAGTAACACACCAGGCCGGTGGTCAGTCCACGAGCACAGCCCAGGGGCCCACACGTCTCTTAGTTCACCCCGCCACCAGGCCCCTCTTCACTTGCCTTTTGATTGTGCAGAGAAGGCAGGGCCACCTTGGGACGAGACCACCTTGTTCCTGGCACTGGCTGAACGGTCTGAGCACATCCTAAGCACGGCCTCTTCCTGCAAAGTGGTGGTGGCTGTTGTCACCTGACGCTTTTGTCTCTGGAAGAGTTTGGGGACCTCTGAGGCAGCAGGCCAGCCCGTCACACCGCACGGATTTGTTCTCAGAGCCCTGATGGACGTGCCAAAAGGACACAGAGGGATATGCCGGGCTAAGGGCAGCCACTGAACTTCAGCTGCCCCGGATGTCGTGGCCCAGGTTCCCGGGGAAGAAAGGGCTTGAGTGGCTCTTAGGGCCTGCAGGGCTGTGTGTGCTGGGCGGGAGCCGGCGGCGCCTGCTGGGGCTCTGGATGCTCCCAGGCCGGGAGCTCGGTCGCTTCAGCCCCAGCCTCGGTGTGGATTGAAGCCTCCCCCACTCTCTGTGGTCCTGGAGTACAGGAGTCGACAGCAGTCCTTGAGAAGCACAAACTCCTGTCCCTTTTTTTAATCTTTGACTTACAGCCTCTCACAGGCGCTCCAGCCTTCCCCCTGCCCTTGGCCGGCACCTCTGGGAGCAGCTGCCCTCGGGAGCAGCCCTGGAGAGAGCTGCTGGGTTTTATTTAAAGTGCAGCAGAGCGCCTTCCTTTCACACAGACAGGCCTTTGGGACCCTAACCTTGTGCCCCGGCCGTCTGGAGGTAGAGAGCCATCTACCTGTGGGAGTGGAGGCGACTGTCCCACCCTACCGTGACCAGCCTGTCCCCTCTGCCGCCATGGAGTTTCCGAACCTCCGCTCTCACTCTCCCTCACCCCACGGGTCCTGATGCCCTGCGTCCCGGAGAGCTTGGCCCCCTGGCACAGGGTCCACCAAGGAACTGTGCAAATGCGGCTTCCCCAAGGGCTGCCCGGGCAGGGAGGAAGGAGTCCCGGAAGAAGTTGCTCTGGGCAGAAGATCAAATTTAAGTTACAACGCTTCTCCACATCGTCTGGGCCGGTACGGAGTGGATCGTGGAGAGCGTCTTGGTTCATCCGAGTGACTCGGTGCTTTGTCCTCCCCTCCCCCTCGTCATGTCCACTCGCCTGCCGCTGGCTTCTCGAGCTTGAACCAGACTCCTGCTCCCAATTTGGTGCGTGTGGTAGGGGCTAATTAGAACCTTGCGTGCGCCTTTCCAGAGCCACGTGGTGTCTGGGCTCCGAGCCGGGTCCATCTGCCGCCAGTGCGTGGCTGAGCCTCAGGCTCCCCGACGGCTGCCTGGGCTGGGTCCCCACTGTGTGTCCCCCACTGTGCATGGCAGGAGAGCAAGGTGTGTTTGGCATGTGGTATGTGGGACACTCTCAGGTGACACAGACCCAGTCTTCTGGCCTCCATGGATGCTTTGTGTCTGTGTTGGGGGATGGAACTATATCTAATTCAGTATGATCCCCAGACACCCTGGCAGCTGGATCGGCTCGCTTCCTTCAAGGGGCGGCCACCCTGCCATAGCAACTGCACATGCTGGCTGTGGGCTGGACAGGCTGGAAGAGCTTTGTTCACAGACAGGAATTCCTCTTTTTTTTTTTCTTTTTAATGGGAAAGGGGGAGGTGTGGGGAGCAGGCCTCTGATATAAATAGTTACCAAGGAGACCGAGTCAGGGGCTGGAAAGGTTTTCTCCTTCCTAGGTCCATACAGAAGGGGGGGGGGGGTGCCCCAGCCGCAGGGGATCACGGGAGGCTGCAGTCTCTAGTCCTAATTCCTCCCTGCTGGAACGGCCAGATGTTGCAGAGTTCTCAGGCTTGTGGGGACAGGCAAGCGGGGAGATTCTGAAAGGACTTGGGGGTGTTGAGCAGTACCTGCAAAGTCCGTGGGCCCAGGTTGCCTGCACCAGCACCCTGAAGATGGGCAGAGCCAAGCTTACTATCTGCTGGCATCCTGCCACTTTGCAGCGAAGAGCCAGGACCTTCCTCTTTCTATAAGGGCTACAGTTGGGAGCAAGAAGCCATGGGGTGCACGTACTCATCTCCGCCGGATGAGCCGGCCCTGAGGTCAGTTCCAGGCCCCCGGGCAGCCTGTGGGGCGTCCTGTGATGCGGAGGGGCTGCTGGATGGGCAGGTCCCTGGGGGCGTGGAGCCCTGCCTCCTGGTGTTGGTGGGCAGTTAGGTGTTCCCAGGCTGCTCCCCCAGTCTGCAGGGCATGGCTGAGCCTAGGCTTTGGTCCCAGCTTCAGGCTGTATCTTCTCCCTGAGGAGGGGATTCAGACCCGAGGCTGGGGAGACCCGATCACTCGCTCCCCTGCCTGTGTGGGACCCAGGTCCTGGGAAAACTAGGTGTGAAGCTGCCCAAGGGGTGGGGCCAGAGCAGGGTAAGATGTGGGCCCCCTGAGCAGGGCCTTGGGACCGAGAGGGAGTTTCTAAACTGCTCCTCAGGCAGGACAAGTCACCTAGCAGAGACCTAAGAGCGCTGCTTCACCACAGGGTCCTCAGCCTGCTCCGGCTCCCTCCTGTCCTGAGCCGCTGTTCCCACTGGCTCTGGAATAGGAGAAAGAACAGAGCTCCTCCTGGCCCCTGGGAAACTGGTGACGGGACAGAGACTGGGCCTCGGAGTGTCCTGTGTTCTTGAGGAGCTTGGCTCTGGGGCAGGGAGCGATCGCACTCTGGCTACCCTCCCGCATCTTCGGCCAAACCTGCCTCTGGATGCCTTGCCACCGCCGGGGCCGGCCAGCCTGGAACTGGGCTGCATGACAAGAGGGTGCCTCTGACTCTCCACCCTGGCCTCCCCAGCCTGCCAGAGCAGGAGTCGAGCTCGCCCCACAGCCCTGTGTCCTCACCCAGGGGCCCAGGCGTCTGTTTCCCATGGTTTGTGTTCTCTCGGGAGCTATTTCCTGTGCCAGCTCATCCACGAGGCCTTTCCTGTCCCCGACACTGAAAGCCCTGTCCCCAGGGAAGAGCTGTCTGATCCACCCATGTGGCCAGCGCACCCTGCCTGAGTCCCTGGCTCTCTTCAGAGTCACACACTGCCTGCTCGGCTCTCTGCTATGCACCTCAGTCCACTCAGGCGCACACCAGCTTCCAGGTGTCTGCGAGGGAGTTAAGGCCTCCCAGGAGGAGCGGCAGGGCTTGCCTGTCCTGGCCTGCTTGGTGGTGGCCCAGGATTCACAGACGAGTCTGCCCCTGATGTGTGGCTCTTGCTGCGATTGTCCTCGAGCCTGTCTTCCTTCAGCTAGAGGACGGGCCTGCGAAGGTGAGCCACAGGGGGTGCGTTCTGATCTCTGCCCTCATCACCTGCAGGTCTCTAGAAAGTGGGGAGCCTGGGGTCTCTGGGCAGTGGGGCGCCCTCTGATTCCTTTCCCCTGCGTGTCTGTCGTGGATGTGGCTTCTGTGGGAGCAGCATTCCTTGGAGAAGAGACAGGAGCTGGGTTTCTAGCTGGTGTCAGGCTCTCTCAAAGGGCACATGGGCTTTCTATCCACCTCAGCCTATGGATGCCAGGCAGAGGACTAAGGATCAGCTACTGAGAAGGCCATGATAAACAGAAGTCAGTGCCAGGCTGTGCACAGCTTGGCAGGAGATACACAGACACCCTTGTCCCCCAGAGTTATTAAAGTGAGGCCTCAAGTGAAGCACTTAGAATATGTGGCCAGAAGTACTTGTCCCCTCTTTAGGGTGGTGACAGATAACCTTACCGCCAGGGGCAGGGGACATTGTCCTGAAGAGGAAGTTAATTCATGCACCAAATGACAGTGGGAGTCACAGGAAGGGCCAGGCCCAGGCGGCAGCGTGTCCGTGTGTCCACTCACGGGGCACGGCGAGGAGCTGATGCGAGCGGTGTCCAGAGAGGCTGCCATGAGCCGTGTTCAGAGCGGGCGGCTTGTCCCTCTGGAACGTCTTCTCTGACGCCAGTCCCTCCAGGTGTCGCTCTTCCAGTCGCCCGACTACAGAGCCTCCACATCAGCCGGTGACTCTATCTCCAGTGCCAAGGGGTACCAAGTAGAAAGTATAGCAAACCCTTGTCTTACAAACTTGCTGCGTTCCCGAGGGCTGGTTGTGCCTAAGCTGATTGTAAGTCAGTACAGCCGAGACCTGGACGTTACCTGGGTAGAAGCTGTAGATAACAAGAGGCAGATGAATCTTCCATTAACCTAATTAACACAAGTTGTTCCAATGTCAGTCCTCTTGTAACTCAAGGGTCCACTGTAACTTTCTAATTACAGAAGCCCTGCATATCCTTGTAGGAAAATAAGGGCGGAGGACTTGAAGACAGAAATTAGCCTCGAAGACCAAAAAGGATTCCGAATCCCTCAATCCTAAGGGTTCTTGGCATTTTAGTATAGATCTTCCAGACTTTTAAACACAGTGGAATCCTGTTATCTGGTTTTTTTATTAAGTTTTTCATTTTACTGACTGATTGTGGTTGCCAGAATTTGAACACAGAACCTTGGAAATGGTAGACAGGCCCTCAGTCACTGGCTCCTCAGCCCACTCCCTCTGTACCTCTTTCTAACCTGCTTTTTCCACTTCATACATTGAAAACCTCCGGGACACAGGCCCCTGTCTCCGGTGTAATGAACAGATGCTGTGGGTGATGTGGCCCGAACCTGTTTGGCTTCTCCTCCACTTTTGGACTTTTGAGTTGTCCTCCCTCTTTTAAACTTCTAAGATGCATTTCTAATTTTAAAAAGTCACAGATGTCTGGCCTGTGAAGGAAGCTGCTTGGCCCCGTCCTTGCGTGGGACACTTTCCCAGCCTGCACTGCCCCTTTTCCCCTGGAGGAGGAGCAGTGCCCACCTAGCATTTTGGGGCATGTGGCTTGGTTTCCTCCTGTCCGGCTGCCTTACACCCCAGTCCACTTCGAGTGTGAGGAGGGTGTGTTCGGTGCTTGGGTAGCTCACCAGCTTTACACCATCCGATTTCACTAGTGTCTGCCGTAGTAAAATTCCTAGCACTTTCTCCTTTTTTTTTTTTTTGAGACAGGGTCTCAAAACCTTCATAGTCCAGGCTGGCCCTGAGCTCACTATGTAGCCCAGACAAGCCTTGAACTCAGCAACCCTCCTGCCTCTGCCTCCTGAGTGCTGGGATGACAGGCGTGAGCCACCACACCCAGCACTATGGCTACCAGGGATCGAACTCTGGCAAGGCAGACCCGGAACCACTGAGCTAAATCCCTGGCCCCTCCATGTGGATTCTTGCCTGTGACTTAGGAAATACCATCCCAAGATATCGTTCCCATTAGGCAAAGTCCCAAACATTCAATCCCAGACATAGGACTGCTCCTCCTTGCCCAGAATAGGAAGAAACCCACAACTTCTGGACACGCTGACCCAATCTGCCCAATTTTAGTCCTGGTTTCCACTTTTGGTTTCTCACATTAGAGGAACAATGCAGCACTCAAACACATGTGCCCGATTTATTCCACCTAAGAGTATGGCCTCCAGGTCCATCCATTTAGCCTACCTTTCTTTTTGGCAGAGTAGTACTGTAAGAAAAAAAAAAAAACACATCTTCTTTACTCATTTGTTGGTGGGCATTGGGCTGTTTGTAAGATTTAGCTATTACAAACTAAAGATGTAACTTTTTTTTCCTCTATCGAGACAGGGTCTCACTTTGTGGTTCAGGCTGGCCCTGAGCTCACTATGTAGCCCAGGCAGACCTCGAACTCAGCAATCCTCCTGCCTCTGCCTCCCATGTGCTGGGATGACAGGCGTGAGCCACCACGCCCGGTGAAATGTACCATTTTTAAAGTATACAATTCCCTGGCCTCTAGCACATTCATAAAATTGTACGACCATTGCTACTGAAATCAATGTCAGCACCTCTGAAGCTTGAAGTGGTTCCAGCTCAGTCCCTGCTCGGGCCCCTCCTGTATTCCAGTCTTGTACCTACTTTTTCCCACAAGTGTTGTTTCATAGAAGGTTCCAGAGAGCTTTGCGGGCATCATTTTGAATCACTGGCTTTGTGATTAGTTGCTGATGGAGGCTCGTGGCTCAGAATTTTAGGATGCATATGTGGCAGCCTGGCTTTCTTCACGGCCCTGGGCCTTCAAGGACATGCCGCTGGCACCTGCTGGCCCTTTAGTGTTCTCCCCATAAACAGGCTCACTGGACCTGTGCTAGTTTGTGGGCAGAAGCTGGACCCGGGGGCTGGGACATCAGGCACGAGGCCCTTGTGGACCGTGAGTTGCATCCAGGCGCGGGGAGGGAAGGGACAGGCCCAGGGTCACCTGTGTGCTCTTGGTGCAACCCTGCCAAGGACCTATGACCTCACGCGACTTTCCCTGTGACCCTGGCCCGCTCTGCTCACACGTGTGTGCTGTCCTTTCTCTGTGCCAAGGCTTGGTGGCATCCTTCTCACTGCCTGTGGCCCTGTCCTGCATCCCGGCTATGACCTGGCAGGTGGCCCAGTTACTGGAGTAGTGTGACAGGGACTGACTGCCGTGTGTCACACACCGGGTCGGGTCTGTCATAGCCTGCTGCCTCCGGTCCTGCAAAAACTCTGGCGTGGGAGTTACTGTTGCTGCTCGCTCGATGAGGAACACGGACGCCCTGGCTTGCTCGCCTGGCCGGGAGGCGCAGCGGGGTCTGTCCAGCCCGGAGCTTGTCGCCTGTCTCCTCGCCTCGTCACCTCCCGGGCCCGCTTGAGGGCCTGGGAAGCAGCTTCCCACTGCGCGGCTCGCGTGTGAACTTCTCACCGAATATAGCTGTGAGAGGAATGTGCCGCCTCGGGGGGCGGATTTCGGCCAAGGGAACAGGTAACCGTCACCGCCATCTTGGTGACCAGACTGTTCCCAACACCTCTTGACCTGTTCCCCCAAGGCGTAGCCACCGTCCTGACCTCTGCCCCTAGGTTGGTTCGCCAGGCTGAAGGTCGCGTCACAGACTCCGCCTCCCCCGCCCCACGCAGCCTTGCGCGGTCCCTTCCTATGGGCGCAAGTCCCGGCGGCTCGTCCCTCCTGCATGCATTCCGAGTGGCCCTGGGCCGAGGTGCTGTCCCTCCAGGAGTGCCCAGGTGTGAGCACGCACCGCCGGGTGGAAACCACTGCCACCACAGGGCACAGGAGTCCCACTTGCCCCGTGGCTTTGCCTTCTGGTGCCGTGCCAGCCTTGCCCCCTTCAGTCGTTCTGCTGTGAATACCCTTTCTCTGGAAGCTGGTAACTTGGACAGCCTTCCCAGGTGTTTTCTGTGCATTTAGAAATTCTCTGTAAGAAGTACCCTGTTCAAGGGTGGACAGTTTTCTGTTGGATTACTTTTCTTCTTCTGACTGAGCTGTAGAGATTTCTCGCTGTCCAGCTACCCTGGAGCACCGCACGGCAGGATCTTTTCTGGCAGGACCTGAGCTGACCCATATATGTGGGCAGATGTCGCCTCCTGTGCTGTGGCTTGCCTTTGTTCCCTTAGTGACACTTTTTTCTTTTTTTTGAGACTGTCTTGCTATGTAGACCGCTGGCCTTGAACTTGCTATGTGGCCAAGGCTGCCTCAGCCTCCCAAGTGCTGGGGTGACAGGCAGGTTCCACCATGGCTGCCTAAATGGAAGCAGCCAGAATTTCATGTTCAGGTTTGTCCTTTGATTCAGAATGGCATCCCTTCACATACCCTAGTGATTTGCCATCAGAGAAGGATGTTTCCCACCCAGGCCCTCTCAGGCCAGGTGTTAGCCTCGTCCCGTCGGGGTCCTTGACCCACTGGGCTCGACACGGCAGCCCTGTGCCCTGCAGCAGGGGGGAGGGCCGAGAAGGGGAGGGAGGTGAACGCAGAGGATTCCCCTTGGATCCTGAGGCCGGCGTGCCAGGCTGTGCCCAGAGGGACCTACCAGTGCGGGGCTTCGGGAAGTGCTCACAGCACAGAGAAGGGGACTGGAGGGGTCTTGGGAATGAAGCCCAGGGAGCTGAGGGTGAGTGCGGGTCTGACCGGTGAGGAAGGTGGAGTCGGAGCCAGAAGATGGAGGCAAAGGCCTGAACGTTCAGCCCCAAGGACTGTCGCGCAGCCGGGGGATAACCGGTGAGGCTGTGGGCAGACTGGGGAACTTGCGTACCCCATTCAGTGGGGAGAGCGGGGCGGGACTCCTAGTGGCTGAGCGAGGCAGGGACTGGGCGGGGGAGGCTGCAGGCGGAGGTGAGGGTAGGCCGGGGCTCGTTTGGCTGCGGACTGGAGGAAGAGGGGCACCCCGGCCTTGACCCTTGAGGGAAGCAGGTTGTCATGTGCCCGGGACTGGGAGCTCTTGGGAGCTCTTGGCTTTGCAAGAGCGGGGTGTTGCAAGAGGGAGTCCCGGCACTGGGCCAGAGGCCAGGTGTTGACTTAGCCACTGGGCACTACACAGGCACCGCAGGGGCAGCCCCCTGTGCTGCCGTGGGGCCCCTCTGTCCCATGCCGGCACAGCCCACACCCATGGGACCCTTGTCTTGCAGGACCTCCACCGTCAAAGAGAGCAGCTTCGTGGAAAAGATGAAGAAGACGGTGAGTTCTGTTTCCACTCTTCGTGCAAGTCCAGGTGGGCCGGGTCTGTGGGCTGCCGGGTCCCGTGTACCTGCGACTCTCTAGAGCCCCAGGGCCTCTGTTCTTGTGGAGAACACTGGCTTCAGGTTGTTTTGTTTTGGTATTGGGGACCAAAATGAGGACATGGCATGTGCCAGGCAGTGGTACATGTGCCACTGAGGTACATCCCTGGCCCTGGTTTTGGGTTTCATGAACCATTATTCCCTGCGCAACCCAAAGCATTAGGATAGACCCTGCTTAGAGTTTAGACTAAAAGGACGTCTCAGGATGGCGCAGATTTGCTTCTTTCTCTTGAGTAGGATTAAGTAGATTTTTGTAAATTTTTCCTTTTTTGTTACTATTTTTTGTGCTAAAAATTGAACACAGGGCCTCATGTGCACAAGTCCTTTTTTCCTTTTTTGATAGATTTTTTTTCCCTATTTTTTTCTGTTAAGATTGACCTTTCACAGGGGACTCCTTAAAGAATATTAGGAAGATGAACCCCTTGACTGTGGGTGGCATAAGCTGAAAACATTTTGTCCATTAATAATTAAAGATAAAACTGTCCATCTTTCTTATAGTACTTTTTGGTTTCTCATGTCTGAAATTTGGTATGTTGGGAATGGATTCCAGTGTAAGCTATGAGGTATAGATGCACTGTTTGTGGGGTACTGAGGACTGACCCCAGGGCCTTTGCACTGAGCTGCATCCCTGGCTCTATTTTTAGTTTAAGACCAGGTCTCACTAAGCTGCCCAAGTGAAACTTGAACTTGCAGCCCTCCTGCCTCAGCCTCCCAAAAGTGGACAGTTTACTTTTTCACACAGCTGACTAAATACCCATGTAGTAGAACCCATCTCCCCTGCACCCTAGCTTGAAATTCCTTATACATACTTAATTCCAATATATGCCTGAATCTATTTTTTATTTCCTTGATATAACTCTTTATATCCAGCACCATACAGTTTATAATTGAAGTTTT
>PVIC010020359.1:0-29593 GCA_004025085.1 Thryonomys swinderianus | reverse complement strand
ATCCTCCTGTCTCTACCTCCCGAGTGCTGGGATTACAGGCGTGAGCCACCACGTCCGGCATTGTGGTATGCGGTGTTGGTTGTTGGTGGGCGTGAGTCTCCACGCCCAGCATTATATGTGGTTACCGGGGATCGAACTCAGGTCCTTGCGCTCACGAGGCAGGCGCCGGAACCACTGAGCTAACCCTCCGGCCCCATACCAATCATTTTTGACACAAAAAAGAAACATGCCCCCTTCCTCTGTCACTTCCAGGTGTGATCTTCCCTGAACAGGGCTGTGGATGGATCTCTCTGTCCTGGCTAAAATGAGGTACAGTCTGTTTTGAATGGCTCAAACAACCCGTGGAAAGAAGCCTTCTAAGTAGAAGGAAGAGAAACAGTGTGGACTCTCTCTTGTTATTACTTAATATTATCCTGAGTAGGAAATAGAAAGTCCTATGGAAAAACACTTTGGAATGATCTTGTCTTTTATAGCATTCAGAATCTTTTGCTGGCACACTTAGAACTAGTTAGTTAATTTAGGGTTAATAAAGGAAAGGCTCAAATTGCTCTTAGCAGGAAAGGATGCCCTGGAACACTTCTTTTGTGTTGACCACAGAGCACAGCAGGGAGTTAGCAAAGGGTGGAGCCTAAGAAGAGACTTCCTAAATGTTTGTTTAGTAAGGGGAGGAGGAAAATCAGAGGAGGTCTTAGTCTTGCTTCACTTTTGGGACTCTTACTGGCTTTCTCCTCAGCATACTCTTCCAGTCTTCTGTTGTAGCCCTTAGCATGTTACACCATTATCAGTATTATTATCGTCATCACTATCATTGTCAGCTCTCATTTTTGGGTTGCCTAATGAGGGTTGTTATCAAAGGTGGCCTTTGGAAAACTATTAGAAGCTTGATTGTCTAGGCCACTCATCCATCCATCTATCCAAACATCAGCCCTCTGAGTAAGACAGTCTTGAAGTTGGGCATGGAGTGTACACCTGTAATCCCAGCATTCTGAAAGACTGAAGCAAGAGAAGCACAAATTTGAGCCCAGCTTGGGTAATTTAGCATCTTTGTGAGATGCTCTCACATAATTAAAAAACTTAAAAGGATGGGAGTATAGCTTAGTGGAAAGACCCGGGGTTTAATTTTCAGTAATGGGGAAAAAATTTTGACACAGACAGCTTCTTCCTGGTGATGTCAGTTCTCAAGCTATGTACACATGGGAAGATGATGCTGGAACTGGGGTGGGGGGTGAGAGAGCTAGGGAAGGGCAAGCAAGAGAGAGGCATTGGGAGAGAGAGGAAGACGAAAAGGAGAAGAGAAAGAAGAGAGTGCATTAGTGTAAGGTACATAGTGGCAAGGTTGTACAGATTCATTCAGCAGCTATTTTTAAAATAAGAGACTAATAGATAAAGGTATTTTAGAGATTTATATGGCTTCCCATGTGAAAAGACCAAGATTTTGAATAAGGACCTTTCATCCTTGTTCAAAAAAATAAAAATCATACACTTAAGGAGATTAGGCACAAAAGAGAAAGTAACTCAAGGGAAACAGAAAAATGGGGGAAACGCTGGGGAAATCAGAAAGAATCTTCATGAAGGAGAAGTAGGGTAGGAAGAGAAGTTAAGTAGAATCTGTCCTGCTGAATGCTCTTACCTCTTTGCCAAACACAGTCTCAGGCACTGAGGCAGAAAGTGAGGGTCCAGGAGAAAGAAGAACCCTGATTCTGGCTGTAAAACATTTTTGTGGATCTCCCACCTGACAGCTGATCTGCTTTGGTTTCTCTCTCTCTCTTTTTTTTTTGAGACAGGGTCTCGCTTTGTAGTTCAGGCTGGCCCTGAGCTCACTATGTAGCCCAGGGAAGCCTCAAACTCAGCAATCCTCCTGTCTCTGCCTCCCGAGTGCTGGGATTACAGGCATGAGCCACCACGCCCGGCACTGTGGTATGTGGTACTGACTGCTGGTGGGTGTGAGTCACCACTCCCAGCACTGTTGTATGTGGTTACCAGGATCAAACTCAGGACCTTGCGCTTGCAAGGCAGGCACCGGAACCACTGAGCTAAATCTCTGGCCCAACTGCTTTGGTTTCTTGTGAAGCCCTCCTTGATTTCCTAGGGAAGAGCCTCATGTCTGTCCCCATGCCTCTTAACCTGTTCATCCTTTTATGAAGGGTTACTGGCTTATGTATTGTTTATTTGTGTGGGTCTCTAAATTGGCTATGGACTAGTAGGCGGGAATTTAAAAGATCTCTCAATTTCTGGAGCCCAACAAGAAATATATACAGTTGAAATATATACATTGCTTAATAAACATTTGAAAAATGGAGAAGGAATAAAGGAGCAGTTAGATGACTCTACTACAGCTTCTAGATGGAAAGACACATTCATCGGTACTTGAGTTATTGATCCTTCATCCAGCCAACCGACTAACCAATATTGGTAGTGACTGTCTGTCAGTCACTAGGATGTAATGTAACCCAAGTCCTTGGGGGGTGAATCCCTAGTGGGCTAGGAAGATGAAGTTTATGAGGCATGTTTTATGTGTTTGGGTTGGTAATATCACCATATACATTATGAATACTCACTGAACTGAATATTTAAGGTCTGCATTTTATTTATTATGTTAGTTATTTCTCAGTAAAAAATATATAGAGAAAGAGATGTAGAAGAAGAATTTAGGTGAGTAAAAAAAGGCACACCAAGTCTCATGAAGGGGAGGGGTCAGGTGTGACTTCTTGAAGGACTATGTGGCCAGCATCAGGGACACACTAGGGTATCTGAAGCAGGGAAAACAGACTGACAGGTGGAAATGCTATGTCCATATCACCACCACGTGTATTTCTTACTTTCTCTTCTTCCACGACCAAACACTTACAAATAGGTGCATGTTTTGAAAAGTTAATCTGCTGGAAAGGTCCATTCATTTGTTGATATTTCTTTCTTAAAATTGTCCATTGTTTTCATCCTGCACTTAGAGCAAAATGCAAAGTCTTGCCATGACCTAAAAAGCCCAGGATGACCTGACTCCTACTTTGGTGTGGTCCTTTGCTGCTCAGACCTCAGACTCTAGGACAGGAGGGCTCGACCTCCCCAGTGTTAGGAACACTGCAGTCTGAGAGCCCCCATCTCTAAGGCTTGGCTTTTGGAAAGCAGCCCACAGGCACGGCCACTGTGTTAGGGAGTGTGAAGGGTTGGGAAGACATGTACTCTTTGTCCCAGCTTGGAAAAGGCTGAGGAGTGATCTGGGACAGAAATCTCTCGCGGTTTTAGTTTACTTTTTGCTTCTTCTCAGAGTTCTGATGCTTACAGCCAGGGTGTCCAGTGGGTGGTAACCTGTGTGACACTATGTCACTGCCCTTGAGCCCAGGGGCCACACTACCTTAGCTCCCATGCGGGCTCCCTCTGTCCCTACCCACCCTGCACAGTGCACTCAGAAGCACCCTCTTCAGGAGTGTATCCGTGCCCTAGGGCTTCTCCGGGGCCTGCTGTCCACTCTCACAGCCCTTCATGCGTTTTCTGGCACTTCCCTCTAATCACTAATAGTTTACACTAATAACTTAAGGTTTGTGTTTCCTGGTAGAGTATCTGTGTCAGGAGGGTAGTGATTTATCAACCTCTTCTTTGAATGGTCTCTGCTTAGCACTGATCAGACTGCCTGATACAACAGATGCTTAGAATTTGTTGAATAAATCAGTGAATGATTTAATTTCCTTGTATTGTCTGTTAGTGACAGGTAGAAAAAGGCAAATATAACATTTTCTGAATAATTATGGATAGCACTTATTAGTGTCTTTCCTATTAATGAGAAAAAGGAAAGAGAAGAAACACAAGCAGCACCTTAAGGATAAAAACTGTCTGGAACACACCCAGCGTCAGACATGGGAGGAGTTCCTGGCAAGAGGCTGTCAGCTAAGGTTTACTAACAGACATTTCAGCCCGTAGGATTAAGAGAGGAAAATGACCTCAGGAGAGACCAGCAAGCTCCTCCTGCATTACTGTGGAGCTCAGTCTGCCCAGTTCAGCTCAAGGCACGGCTACCTTTTAACACTTAGAAAATTCCAATTTTTATGTTAATATATCCTATCTTTCCAGACAGTGACAGTCTACATTTTTTTTAAATCACATGAAGCTCTTTCTATATATGATTCAAAATCTAGCAATCATAAAAAAACAGTAAACTACATATAATTAAAACATGCACTAGGACTAGAGGGTCCCATTTGACCCTGCTATTCCCCTGCTAGGAATATACTTAAAAGAATTAAAAGAATCATATCATAAAGACATATGTATACCCATGTTCATAGAAGCTCAGTTTGTGATAGTCCAATCTTGGAAACAACCCAGGTGCCCATCAACTGGAGACTGGATAAAGAAGATGTGTGTGTGTGTGTGTGTGTGTGTGTGTGTTTATAAAATGGAGTATTACTTTGTCATAAAGATAAGTTTCATTCATCTATGTGCAAATGGACAAACCTTGAGGACACACTAATAAGTGAAATAAATAGATCACAGATATGTAAATACCGTATCTTTTCTCTAGTATGAGAACCTGTAGATGTAAATGAGTTCTAGAATGTATGAGAGATTTTGTGAAATAGGAAATATTCAAAGGTAATGTGGTGGGGGAACATAATGAGGGGAAAGGATAAATATGAAAAGAAAAAGAAAGCACATGAATATAGGGGGTGTGAGGTGGTAGGGTGGGTAGGGATATGGGTAAAAAAGAGAATTAACTCCTGTTATATACTGGTACAAATTCCCCAATGTTGAGTGTGATTGGGAGCTGTATATAAAATGTGCTAATAAAGAATTCAATTTAAAAAATATAAAAAATTAAAACATGCAGATACAGTGAGGTTGAGAATCTTACATGTTTAGAAATCTTCAGTTTTGTCTTCTTTGTGAATTGTCTATACTTCTGCCCATTTTCTATTGCACTGTCAGCCTTTTCTTACTAATTTCCAAACATCTCTTAAATATCAGAGAAGTAAATACTTTGCAATATTAATTGAAATGTTTTCCTGATGTAATTTGTATTTTGTAGCTACTTGTATTTCTGCCATGTAAACTTGTGACTTAAAGGAGTTGTTACAGCTAGTGTCTAGATGTCCTCAAAGGCCTCATGCAGTCATAGGTGGGGCTCTCAGGGGTGACTGGATCTAGGGTGTGTGACAATGGGGTTGATTCACGGTGCAATGCTAGGCTCAAGGTATTAGGATTAAGGGTGTGAGTGCTGCCTCACTTAAGTAACCTGGATAAAATATAAGGGTTAGAAAGAGGTGTCTGTGCTCAGCCCTTGTTGCTTTGGTACCTTCTGCCTGCCATGAGCTGTTTTTCATGGCACTCTGCTTTGGAACCAGCCAATTATGGACTGAAACTTCTACAAACTCCGAGCTAAATAAAGCTTTCCTCCCTTAACTTGTGGGCATTATTTGGTCTCAGTGACAAGAAAAGTAACTAAGACATGGGTAAACACCTACAGAGGCAAATTTGATAATTTTAATTAACAATGCATATCATTTTTATCCAGCAATTTCAGCTCTAAGACTTTATGTTACATTCCTACTGGGACACATGCAAAAAATTATTTGTAATAGGATTGTTTATAGAACAAGAGATTGAAATAACTTGTGGCATACGAATCTCTAGGAATGTGATTTCTAAATAGTGATTTGCAAAGAAGTTTAAAATATATTGAGTTGAAAAAAACCTCAAACTGGCAACTATGTTTGGTAGTTACCTTATATGTAACAAGGAAAGAAAAATAAGAAATTTTATTGTAACTGGGACTGAACTCAGAACCTTGAGTTTGCCAGGCAGGTGCAGCACTATTGAGCTCCCAGCCTAGCCCAGAAATAAGAATTTTTATGGAGAGAATAAGAATTTTTATAGGGAGAAGTAAGAGTTTTATTCTATTTATGGAGTGATAGAAGGAATAAATTATTTTGGGGATGGTATTGGTAGAAGGTTGTGGGAACCACATAGAAGAGTGAGAAACTCAAAGAATTTTCCTCCCTCCCTCCCTCCTTCCCTTCCTTCCTTCCCTCCCTTCTTCCTTTCTTCCTTCCTTTTTCTTCTCTCTCTCTCTCTCTCTCCACTTTTGAACAATGTGAGACTTATCCCTGAATATTTCCTTTTAAAATTTTGTATTCCCTGTCTACATATTAAATAACAATATGGAAACAACCTCTGGTGAACTACCTGGTGCCTCCCCTCCTCCTGGGGCTCTGGAGTCACAAAGCTGACTCTTGTCTAGCCTGCACTGTACTGGGAGCAGCATACTGAGACACAGGGACGGAAGAAGAGTGCTAGAGAGGGAAAGACTGCACCAAAGTGTGAGCTGAAGGAACTGCGCACTGAGCAAGAGAATTAAGTACATAACAGTGAGGACTAGAATTTAGGGGTGGAGCTCATAGAAGACATACAAAGAACTAGATCCAGACTGAATGGGCTTGGGGTAAGAAATCAATTCCAGTCCTTTGTAGGGATTTTATTTTATTTGGATTAAAATCCAAAAGTACTTTTTTTTTTTTTTTTTTTTGAGACAGGGTCTTGCTTTGTAGTCCAGGCTGGCCCTGAGCTCATTATGCCATTGAGCTAAATCCCTGGCCTCCTGAGCTCATTATGTAGCCCAGGCAAGCCTTGAACTCAGCAATCCTCCTGCCTCTGCCTCCCGAGTGCCAGGATTACAGGCATGAGCCACCATTCCTGGCTCAAAAGTACTTTTTACATAATCCATTTACAACGAAGTCTTGTTTCCATTGTCTCCTCAATGAATTTAGCTAAATCATTTCCCTTCTTTAGCTCCATCTTCTCATCTGCATGAGGATCTTGGGTCTATCTTCTGTCTTTAATATAGGAGTCAATATAAGTATCTCTCCACAGTGGGATGAATAAATTAATGCTTGTGAATTTAACACAAGCATAATGTAGTAATGACAATGAATGAACTGAAGCTACCTAGGTCAACATGGATAAATCTTTTTTTTTTTTTTTTTTTTTTTTGAGACAGGATCTCGCTTTGTAGGTCAGGCTGGCCCTGAGCACACTATGTAGCCCAGGCAAGCCTTGAACTCAGCAATCCTCCTGCCTCTGCATCCTGAGTGCTGGGATTACAGGCTTGAGCCACCAAGCCTGGCATTTGTGGTATGTAGTACTGACTGCCAGTGGGCATGAGCCCATGCACAGTATTGTTTTATGTGGTTACTGGGGATCGAACCAGGGACCTTGCACTTGCTAGCCAGGCACCAGAACTGCTGAGCTAAATCTCCCGGCCTAACATGGATAAATCTTAAGCCATAATACTGAAAAAAAAAAATACAACTTGGAAAGGGCTATATACAGTATTTTACTACCTAAGTAAAATTTTAGAATATCAAATAAAAATATGAGTTGTAGAAAATTTGGGAGTGTAGCCTTTGCTATAGAGGGAGAAATAAGAACATGATATGGTATGGGTACCTGGAAACTTCAACACTATCTGTACAATTTATAAAATTTGAAAATATGGCTGAATCTTATTTGATAGAGGTGTCAGGGTCATGGTTATTTGCTATGTTGTATGCCAAACTTTTCTGTATGCTTAGAATACTTAAAAATAACAACTTCAGTGGCTGTAACTATAATACTATTTGCTCTGTCCCAGGTATATTCCACATTATTCCATCATGGAATAACTTTACTATGCAAATTAACTCACTTAAACTATACTTCTTCTTGAGAGGCTGGGCTTCTTGCCACATGGGCCTCTCCATAGGGTTGTCTGAGTGTCCTCAGATTTTGCAACTGACTGAGTCAGTGATTCAGAGAAAGGAGGAAGGAGGGTATACACTGTCACTTCTACATTGTCAGAAAAGCTTAGCTCATTATCTTCCATAAATTGCAGGTAGTACAACATGAAAATGCACAAGAACTTTACTCCAGAATGGAGTAGGGAGTGGCCGGGCCTGCACTCAGCCTCAACAGATCTACTTTTGGCATCTGTACTGTGAAATATCTTCACCTGCCTCTCAAAAAATAAACCTCCCTGGATAGCTATATATGCAGGTGCTGATACTATGAAACACAGAAAAAGTATGCAGAGAGCTATAGGATCTAAGACAAAGAAGGCTTCTCAGTGGAGTGTTAAGGAGGTTCAATGGCAGAGAAACCTAGCTCCAGGGCTCTAAATACCCAGGGGAGATTGGCAGGGCTCTTGGCAAGGGTCAGAGAAGGAATATGCAAGTAAGGAAATAGTGTAAACATCTTGGGAAACTCTGAGTCACTCACTGCACAGATGATTAATTGGAGCTGCCTGTCAGAACTCCAGTCCAGTCTCAGCAAAGTCCAGATGGACTCAAGGAAGAGAGTGATGCCTTGCAGTTGAGCCTTGGAAGAACAAAGGCAAAATGGTCAATGGAGGGACGAGGCTAAGAGTGGGAAACCAAGCAGGACACCGTCTAGCAGAGGAGACAGAGTGAGGTGGCAGCAGCAGCAGTACCTTTATACTCGCTGTCTGTACATTCCACCAGAGCACAGTGGGTCAGTTCTACAATACCCATTCTGTAGTTGAAGACACCTAGTCCCTACTGTCTACTCTCTGTGGCCTATTTCCCGGTGGTGAATTCTTTTGCTGTGGAAGGAACAAAAGAAACCTATTACAGCCTTCAAGTTCCTACCAACTTGCACAACCTTCGAGAATTTCCCTGCCATGACCTAAAAAACAACAACAACAACAACAACAACAAAAACTTCCTTGGTGCTAAATATAGACTGGTAAAAGTACTCATTATTAGATGGCTCTTGTATTTAAAATATCTTGAGATAGATTACTGGAATGGTGGAATAGGGATGAAAATAGCTTCATTTTTTAAAAAAATAAATGGTGCTGTTAAAGGTGGCTAAGGCATTCTGGTGCTCAAAACAGACTTCAACCTGGGTAAAACTATAGAGTAGAGAAGTTGGTTTGGGTGTGTCATGTCTCTGCCCAGGGACTCCTAGAAAGAGAGGTGGTACTCCCAGAAATTTCCCCTGCAGTGATTTTTCATTGCCTGCAGGCCAAGAACACGTGGAGGTATGTGGGACGGGAAGGCTCAAGTTGCCCTCAAATTGCTTAGTGAGAAAATAACAGGCAGGTGCAAGAAATCTTCACAACCTATGTTCACAACACTAAGTTGCTGTCAGTTTGCCTGTGAATGCATCATAGGAAACAGAGTAAACTGTGGTGTACCCTGGGGGACTACTGCAAATAGAAGGGTAGGGCCCCCAGTGCCGCTGAAATGGAGGAGACTGGGGCAGCCATGTGGAAGAAGCTGGTGAAATAATACTCTTAATAATGTCTAATGCTTGCCTAGTGTTTACTATGTGTTACAATGAAGTTGGCATAGAAAAGAAACATGGTTTTATATATGAGCCTTAAGAAGAAGGTCACTGAGGACAAACGCTCTGAGTTGACATTCATCAATCTAATGCTTCTCCATGGGGCAGACATATGGAATGCTCTAAGGTGAGTAGCATCATAAATTTATTTATTTTGCATGTTTAATAGTTCTCTAGAGTAATGCCAAGGAGGTGCCCTACTTCCACTGCCATTGAATAAGAGGTGCCATTTGCTGTCTGCTTGCTAGTTGCATGGCAATGAGCTATGTGCTTTTGCACTGATGTATTGTTTATTCTCACAGCAACCTATGAGGCAGGTTATAATGATGCCTGGTATGGAGGTGAAGCCGAGGCTAATCATGCACTCACCTGTGCTAAGCTCTCATGACAGATTCTTTTTAATCTCAAGGCAGACATGTGGGATGACCACAGATTTCTGTGTGATTTAATAAAGTGTGACATTTTTCATGTACTTACTTAGGCATCATCTTCACTGAAAATATTGAAACGATATCAAATTATCTTCATTCTCAAAAAGTCTAGGTTGGATTGTTACTGTTTTAGGGGTCAAGGGAGGATCATCTCTGCCAGCAGGGCCTCAGGCCTTTCACTTGCTTCCTCCCCTAAGCCCTTGGTTTATACTTCAGCATGACTGGTTGATTGTTCAACTGAGACAGGATCTTGCTGTTCAGCAGCTGACCTCAAACCCTTGATGATCCTCCTGCATCAGGTTTCTGGGTGCTGGGATTATAGGCATGCACCACCACATCTGGCCCCTATACCTCACCATCAATATTTATATCTAATCACACCCTCTTCCTGCGGAGAAACTTGAAATTGCTCATTATCGTTAAACTCAATCCAAAGTCCTTCACATTTTGGGGGGAGGGCTTGTCATGGTTGGTCACAGCCTATATAATCAGTCTACATTCAACTTCATACCAAGAATAACTTTAAATATTTCAAAATAATTTAATAGATTAAAAACTTAGATGTGGCTGGGTGTGGTGGCTCACGCCTGTAATCCCAGCACTTGGGAGGCAGAGGCAGGAGGATTGCTGAGCTCAAGGCTTGCCTGGGCTACATAGTGAGCTCAGGGCCAGCCTGAACTACAAAGTGAGACCCTGTCTCAAAACAACAACAACAACAACAACAGCAACAACAACAACAACAACAACAAACTTAGATGTGAAGCATTTTACTTAAGTAATATCCCACTTTGAACATTTTCTGTTGGAGGTCTGTATCAGTTTGGAAAGTGGCATCACCTATATCATTTGATGTTCTTAGCAACCATAAAGGTGATCATTTGCACATTTTTAAAATAAACTTTCAATTTTGGCATAGACTAGGATGCATAGCAAAGTTCAAAGTAGGAGTAAGAGTCCTCAGCACTCCATACCTTTTCCCCCAGTCATTGGCATTTTGCATTAGTATGGTGCATCTGACACTCAGTGAGCCGGCACGATGCAGTAGTACTAGGTGAAATGCATACACGGTTACTCGGATTCCCTAGGTTTTTACCTAGTGTCCCTTTTTTGTTTCAGAATTCCATCCAGGAAACCATAATGCAGGTAGTTGTCCTGTCCTCTTGGGTTTCTGTTGGTTGTGATGGGTTTGTAATATTTTCCTTGTTTTTAAACTTCAAGGATCTGTACACTTCGGAAGAGTACTGGCTGGGTCTTTTGGACCGTAACTCATGCTTGGCGTTTTCCTAATGTTTTTCTCATGATTTAGTGTTTTCAGGAGGAAGACCAAAGGACAGAAATTCCTTCCTCAGAGTCTCATGGGGATGGTACATACTATCAAGATGGTTTGTCACTGTCGATGCTAATGCTGATTCCAGGAAGGCGCCTTACTTTCTGGGCCACTCGAGGAAATCACTACCACAGTCCACGTGTAAGGAGCAGGCAGCGAGGCTTCACCTTCACAAGAGCACTGATATAAATTATTTAAACTTCTGCAAGGAGTATGGTCTGTTTCCCCTGTTTGATTATTCAATTTCATAAGTCTTCATTGAAGTACAGACTTATGCGTATTTTATACCTTGAGTTATAATTTAACACCGTTTTCTTATTTTGTTGTTCCAACTATTCCAGCTCTGGCCAACGGGACCCCTTTCATTCAGTTGGCTTCGGTGTTCCTTTCACAGACTCACACGCCCCTGATCCCACTCATACAGGGAGCGAGCCATGGCTTCCTTTGCTGGAGAATGGCATTAGAAACCATGACCTAGGGTAGGCACTGGTGTGGTTGTTGCTGCTTGGGCGTGATTGATCCTTGGTCCTCTCAGCTGCAATCCAGTCATTGCTGTTTTGTGTATGAGCATGGTGAGTGTCTTAGTCACTCTCTCAGCACTGGCACACAATACTTGGTGCCTACAGTTTAAAGAAGAAAAAGTTCGTAGTTTCATAGTTTGAGGAGATTTTAGTCTGTGGGTAGTATGGCAGAGGGGACTTGCTTGTGACATGGCTACAGCAGGAAGCAGGAGAGGACAGAGACACACAGAGACAGAGACAGAGAGAGACACAGAGACAGAGACAGAGAGAGAGATCAAAGGAGGAGGGAGGCAGATACTCCCTTCTAGAACATGCCCAGTGACCTCCTTCCAATCAGGCTTCACCTCCCAAATCACATTTGGCATAAACTCATCAGTGGAGTTTGATCCACTGGTGCATATTACACCCCTATGGTCAAATCACCTCCCCAAAACCCCATTGATGAGAGCATGAGGCTTGGGGGAGGCATTTAGATATAAATCACAACAGTAAGGTTCTAGGAGATTGTTACCATTGCATGAAGACAACAAAACTTCTAAGCCTTGGTGACTTTGAATATACCTCTGTCAGTTTTTTGTCTAGTGAAATAGTTCCTGTGAATTTGCCCTACAGAAATGCTTTCTCTTCTCTCCCAACAGCGTCAGTGTTTCTTCCCTCATGCGCCACTGTGGTTCATTGACCCTTCCAGGAAGCAGGCGCCGCAGCAGGGCAGTCAGGGTTAGTTAGTCTCTGCCTGCTCTCCTGCCTTCCATCGCTCATGCAGCACACCTAGTAGGTGCCTAAAGATGTTTCCTGAGCTCTTCTCACAAGTACAGACAGTTCCTGGACTGAAATATGAGGGGTAAGGGAGCTACGAAGAGGAGACCTGTGGGAGGCCTGGTGTCTCCCTACTCCTCCTCCCCCCTCTCATTCTGAGTTCTTTCTTAGGTTAAGAGTCCTGGCCCTGTGCTGAGACAGGACCACAGGGTGCTCAGACACACCCAGGCAAGGGTTTCTACACTGACCTCATGTTGACCTCACCTGGGACCTTGTTAATGGATGATGTCTTCCCCCAGCCTCCACTCCAGAAATTTAGCTTCACCATATATAAAATGGAGTAAGAGATCTGTATTTAACACTGGAAAAAGAGTTATTGAGGAAGTCCGGTATTTGGGAATTCCTATGAGATATGTCTCCAATCTGTAATAACTGAATTGTTTAAACCTGTGTGCCCTCCCATTATGGACACCCAAAGTGACTAAAATATATAAACTTAAGGGGAGGAGGAGAAGGAAGGGGGGGAAGAGAGAGAGAGAGAGAGAGAGAGAGAGAGAGAGAGAGAGAGAGAGAGAGAGAGAGAGAGAAACAGAGACAGAGACAGAGACAGAAAGATGGAGACAGAGAGTTAGAGACAGAGAGAGAGATAGAGACAGAGATTAGAGGGCTCTGAAGAGCTTCTTAGAGACGTCTCAGTGTTATAACACTAAAACTCTTTACAAGGCTAAACTGGGCCAAACCGAACTTAAAAGTGACAGTTTAGAGTTTGATAACTGCACAGGTCACCGGGTCTCAGTGGTCAGGATTTATTCGAAGTGCTCCCGACTGTCCTGTGTCTTGGTCTGAGAAGCACGCAGGAAGTGGAGAGCTGAGCAGGGTCTGATCTGCGCGTCTCTGCAGCTGTCCCACTGGTGCCCGTAGTGCTGCCTTGTCAGTTTTCTACAGAAGCCTGTTTTCCAGTGCAAGGGCACTTTTGCTGGCTCTTCGTGAGTAAATTTGTTCCTTTACTTCCTCATTTCCTTCCTCTTTTCCTTCCTTCTCTCTCCTTCCCTTCCTTTTCCTGTCTCTCTCACACAGCTCATTTGTTTGAATTAAATGCATTAGTTTAATAGAATAAAATCTGAATTTTAGGATACATTAAAAATTGTACAGGCTTTCAAGTATAACTAGAGACATAAGGACAGCCAAAAACAGACTGATAAAAATGCTGATAGGATGAGGTTTTTCAAAGATAAAGGTTAGAGAAGATTATACTTGTAATTCACTATCACATTGCTTCTGTTTACTGTTGTCTTTTAAATGCTTTTTCATCATAAAAATATACTCCTCCCAAATGTGACATTTGAAATATATATATATATATTCCCCTCACAACCTTTATTTTATTATTTTGCTTAACAAGATGATGTTTCTTCATATGAAAAGTAAACACAGTAGTCCTGCCCCAAATGAACACAAAGCACTTTTTTTTTTTGAGACAGTGTCTCGCTTTGTAGTTTAGGCTGGCCCTGAGCTCACTATGTAGCCCAGGGAAGCCTCGAACTCAGCAGTCCTCCTGCTTCTGCCTCCCAAATGCTGGGATGAGAGGTGTGAGCCACCATGCCTGACAAAGCACACTGATTTTTGCAATGAAGATGCCAATAACGTCCATTTAAAATGTGCTTGCCATGTACTAGGTACTTTATATGCACTGTCTTATCCAATTCTCACAAATTAGTTAGCTCTCATTACTATTTCCATTCTCACAGAGGTTAAATAATCTGTCTAAATTCAAACTGCTAAGTGGGAAAGTTGGCCTGACTCTGAGGTACCTGAGACGATCCTTTGACCATTACTCTCCGGGATCTTCAAGGTTCTAGAAACGCAGTGATAAAGATGATGATAGCAAAATTCTTTCAGGGGAAGAGGAAATATGAAATGCCTAAACTCTTCTACAGCTTTCAATGCTACTTCAGCACACTGAAAGAAATCTTTAATTACGGGGACTCCCAGTTAGGTAAAATGTGCCTTTTTTCATAGTTCAAAATTTAAAGAACATTAGGAAGGACATAGTTAATTAGGAAAAAAAATCAAGCTTTGTAAAGCCACTATTTTTAACCAGTCATTATTCTGGCACCAAGTCCCCTTGAGCCTGCAACTTTCCATTTTGTGAAACATTTTTGCTTCCCATTCTGGTTTCAGTGTGCTTTTGAAGGGTTCAAATAGTTTGGCAGCCCAAAAACTTGGCATGATCTTTTTGTGGGACTCTGTGGATTCAACGAGAAGAGAAACAGGAAGCCACTCACACATAAAGCTCCCATGCATCGCACATTCTATCCATACCGTCTTATCTAATGAACTCTTTGAAGAGTTTGCCAAGGTAGTTACTTTGCAGAAATTTGTTTTTCCAAGCTTGATTTTTGATACTTAGGGTATAAAAACAATTTCTGTTATTCTTGACTTTTTCTTGACATAATACTTTATTTTAGATTAAAAAATGGTATGAGAAGGAAGCTATAGTTTGCCAATATCACCACTGTATCGGTCGTCTTTTTTTAAACCTTTTTATAATTAGTACATGTTTACAGTACATAATGATTGCATTATCCTGGGAAATTGGTGCATGTGTATAATACATCTTCTTTCCTTTCCTTTCACTTCCTTTCCTTTCCTTTCCTTTCCTTTCCTTTCCTTTCCTTTCCTTTCCTTTCCTTTCCTTTCCTTTCCTTTCCTTTCCTTTCCTTTCCTTTCCTTTCCTTTCCTTTCCTTTCCTTTCCTTTCCCTTTCCTTTCCTTTTTCTCCTTTCCTTTTTCTCCTTTCCTTTCTTCTCCTTTCCTTTCCCTTCTCCATCTTTTATACGTGAGTGAATGTGTCTACCAATAATAAGGTACTCTCAATGCTATCTGGTTATGGGGCTATTTTGATGATATGCCTTTTTCTGTTCCACACGCTATTGTTACTCTTTTACCTTTAGGTCATATATTTATGGTGTACTCATTATGGTGGCAACTACTATTTCGTGAATGCAGTAGTCAAAATCTTTGCCATTTTATAGCTTATAATCTATCACAGAAGATATAAAACAAAACCAATTTATTCAATTTTTTTCACTCACAAATGTCATGAATTTCCCTACATACCTGGTACTAAGTAGACATGTTAGTTCTCTTGCGATGAGGTAGAAGACATAGATTCCATCTTACATGAGGATAGTTCATTTCATTCTGTTTACCATGGTTATGGAAGTAGAGTTTTCGCCTACTATATCTGAGAAATGCATATTGTTGATCACAGAGGATTTAGGTAATAGAATGTAAAAGGATTGATCCATACATCTGAGTCCTCAATTGAGAAGTCCAAGTACATATGCAAGGAACTGATGGACAGTGCATTCAAGATGATTCATCCATCATCCACTGCCACTGGATCGCCTCTTCATCATGTCCCCCGAACACTTGCAAATAAAGCAGGATCAAGCCAAAATTAAACTTGGAGAAATATATCATCTTGCTGTTCGGCTTTTAGAGTTAAGTTCCAGGCAGAACCTCAGTCTTCAAATATAAAGGGTTTCTTTTCCCATGAGAGAATGAAAAACTTTATTGTGGATTTTGAAGTGATTCCATGATTGTGTCCTAAAATAAGAGGGACGAACTCTTTGTTTATGCATGTACTTGTTCATTCCACAAGCACTTGTGAGCTGCCTGCAGTGTTTTCAATCTAGATGGGCCAAGCCAACAGGAACACGGTTTCAGGATCTTACAAAGGAGGAAAGGGAGGCAAACAGCAAGCTGCATGTTCATTTGGTGAATGCAGGAGTCATTTTGCATGCACAGGGCTAGAAGCTGCCGAGGGCTTGACATTTAGACAAGGCCCCAGGAAGAAGACTGGGCTTTAACTGAGTTTCAAAACTCAGTTGTGTACAATTGTGCACACTTCCAGGTGGAAGGAGAGGAGCGTTCTTTAGAGACTGTGAATGGCTGAGTGGGGCAACAGCAGTGTGCGAAGGACATAAGGTGTAGCCAGGGAGAAGCTGGGCAGGTGAAAGAAGTATCACAGGAGGAGGGGCGTGAGGCATGTGTCAGAGCGGAGGGTTTTGTGATATGCTGTCTAAAAGAGAAGAGGAAGTTTGCAAGAGAAAACTCTGTTTTCTTCTGTTTGCGTGAATGTCAGGCTGCTTGGTTCTGTTTTGTTTTCAGTTGCACAAACTTTCTCCTACATCATATTGCAATTTCGTTGGGGTAGTTTTAAGTTCTCGACTGTAACCTTTCCAAACAGGTCAGAAGTACTATAGCAGGAAGGAAAACTTACACAGTCCAGGAACTTTGTACCTCAGATCAGAGAGAAAATTCAGAACAGAACTGCCAAACTGGCAGCGTTCCTGGTGCTGAAATCAGTGTGAATTTGTCAAATATAAAAAAAGAAAGAAAGAAAGAAAATTATGTAACTTGGCTTTGAGAAATATTTTCCTCATTTAAGGGTATTGGGCCTCCCCTCTTTGCCTAGTGTAAGAAAATGTGACCATCTAGGGTCAGTCAAAATGGTGTCAGCCCCTGCGCCTGCTGATTTTCTTATTGATCACAACACTCCTACCTGATAAATCCAGATATACCAATGAAATGATCCATGTGCCCTCATCAGTGAATAGATAAAACCTCTCTGTCATTCTGACCTTAGAATGAGCTACATATGTAACTTAAAATTTTCTAGTATCTAGATAGAAAAGCTAAAAAGAGAGAGATGAGATAATTAACTTTTTAGAAGGGTTGTTTCCTCTTATTTTTTGAGACAGGGTCTCACTATGTCATCTACCCTGGTTTTAAACTCGCTATATTGCCCAGGCTGGCCTCAAACTCATGATCCTAACCTCCTGCCTCAGTCTCCCGATTGCTGGAGTACAGTCAGGTGCCACCATGTCTGGCTTAAGCACACTTAGCCATATGTATAAAAAAATTATCATTTTAACATGGAATCCCTTTAAACATTCTTGAAATACTTTATATTTGTATTTTCACACTAAGCCTATAAAATCTGGTGTGCATTTTATGGCTTGTGACACATCTTAATTCTCTGTAGGTACATGTCAAGTGTGCGGGCACGACCCAGGGAAAGCAGCTCCTGCAGGTATTTTCACCTGAGTTCCCGCTGGGATGGCCAGGGGAAGAGGCTCAGAAATATTCTTCTTTGTGCTAAGTCCCTCACGTCCTGTGAGCACATTTGCTGGGAGGAGGCTCATTTCCATTTTCAGGCTTTGCCCTATAGAGCATATCCTTGGGTCAGCAGACCTGATGTCTGCAAAGTGCTAGCATCTTTAAGTTGGTGACGAGAGCGCCTATCAGTATTATCACGTATTTCCTATAAGTATTAGAGTGGGAACCTGTATGATCAAACTGAAAAAATTCTTTTAATGCAGCATTTGCTTTCTTTTGAGTATAATTTAAAGGTGGACATCATGCAGGATTGAAAACAGAGTACTAGGATGTAGAAAAGATATTCAATAGACATCAGAGACTCCAGAGTGTTAGAACAAGGAAGACTTTGAGGAAAAATTTATATTTTTGGAATCTGAGACCCACAACACTTAAGGGCTTTTCTAGCTGTGCCCCTGAGTAGAGATAGTGCCAGTTTTAAAACTTAGTCCTCCCAAATGTTAATCAGGACACAGATGCCTTGACTCTGTATTATGAGGCCAAACATCAGGGATGACAGACTGTTGGAAGAATATACAAAAAATATTAAAGTTGCATCTGTTTATTTAAAGACCTAGGTGTCATCTTCCTAGTGTAATCTTTGAACAAAGATACAGATTTTTAACATATTTTTTGTTTTTGAAGGATGGGACTATATGGCACCATGAGCTTCCTTCCTCAAATGTGCTTGCTTATCCTGGTCAGTTTAGCAGGCCACAGCTGCTTAGTTTTATGCAAGGGAGGAGAGACGGTGAGGGAGAGAAAAAAGGCTGAAGGGGGATTTACACAAAGACAGCAAAGGAAGGAATGAGGCCAAGTATTTGGATAAATGAAGCCAGATAAAACTGTCATATGCTGAGAGGGGTTGAATTATTGTAGCCAGATGCTGGCCCCTCCCACCCCTCCATTTTGTTAGACTTCCTGACATGGAGGTGCCTGTCAACATCAGAGCCCAGCTGTCTCACAGAACCATGGAAAAGAAGGTTTCTGATTCTGAGTGACTTTGAATGGGAGGGAAAATAAGATGATTTAATTACTAGCCCTTGAAATGATTTACTTCCAGCAGCAACAACAAAGTCATACAAGCAAGTGACACGAGTCAAGTGATTACTCTTAAATGTGGGAGGCAAAGAAGAGAAAGAAAAGTGTTCTGATTTCACATTATGGCTTCAAGCCAAGCAGCAAAGAAGGAATCTGTGAAATTCAAGGTCTTTGAGTCTATTGTTTTTCCTTGCTATTATTTCTGAAAGAAGACCTGGGCAAAAATCAATTCAAGTTTAGAAAGAATATGATTTTAATTTTCTACATAAAATTGTTGGGAAGTCTGAGTTAGAAGAGGAGAGATGGAAAATGACTATCATTCAAGCAGAAATTAAGTGAGTCTGTTAAATAAAGCCAAATAGATTCATATTACCAAAACTCAGGTCACGAGACAAAACTCATGGGGGTTTAAAGCCATACTAACAACAAAAATGCTGAAGTACCCTAACCATAAAATAAACTCTTTCCTAAATGTTAGGAAGCCAGCGCTAGATTGAGCAAAGAGAATTAATTTTGTCTTGAAGGAAGGTATCCTGAAAGCTCTTCATTAGACTTTATCCTAACATATGTAATTTTTAGAAAAAAGATTTAATATATTTTGCCTTCCTCAAGAAATTTGACATGCAAAGTTTGAAAAATGGGGAAGCTCTTGGGAAAGTCCATCTGTCTGACAGTGATGAAATAGTGACATTTTTGTCCTACTTTCAGAGTGCATTTTCCAGTGACCATAAATTCAGTCTACCTGTAATCCAATTTCCACCAGATGTTAGAACAGCAAAAGAACCTAAAGAAGTTGGTGATAGCACTACAGGACCAAGTCTTCCTGCCAATAATCAAATGGTACTCATGGTCTAGTTGGACTATTTTATTACTAACAAGCCCCTGTCATGTTAATGGACTTTAGTTTTTATTTTTCAAATGTTTGCTCTTCTTTCTTGGTGAGCAGAATTCTTTCCAGAGGTTTTCCATGCTGAACTGCTGCTAGTGAGAACTGGCCAGGATCATCGGTGGGTATCTGTATGATGTTGGCAAAGCTTCCCTTAGCTCTTCCTTCACCAGGTCAGTGGTAATGGAGATGCAGATGAAGTTGGTTCAGCATTAGATTCAACATCACTGTAGAGTTCTTACTCTGCGCAGTGCATGCTGGACATTACATGTTAATACCCACGACTTCCATATGGCGAGCTTGCCATAGGAGTGCACATAGCTCAGATGTTCACCACTTTTTGGACACATGCTAACCTCTCTCTATCTTAAGTGTACAGAATGCGTTGGGCTGTCTGATTGGCTCCCTTGTGTAGGGCTTAGTTTCACTTTCAAAATTGACCTTCTTTTTGTTCCGTTCCTGACACTGCTGCCCAGGAACAAGAACTGGTTTGATACATGATATTTCAGTACTGGAAGGAATTATAATTCATGTAGCTCAATACACGAATTGAATGTAGTTCCCCATTCATTAAACACGTGACAAGAATCTACTTGGGACCAGGGAGTGTGCCAGTACTTGTGCTGCATCTATCATTAAGACATAATTCCTGCCATGGTGATTTTGCATAAAGCTAAATACACACGGGTAGTTGCAAGAAAGAGGTATGCTTATGACGCTCATGCAAGGTGAGGTGAGGGTAAAGAGGAGGGCTTCTGGGAGGTCAAATTAGAAGGATGAGATGGAATTAGCAAGGTAAACATTGGCAAGAAAAGAAAAGAGACAGTCCAGGGAAAGGTATGAGCAAAGACCTGAAGAGTGAACTCAGACTGGGGCATGTCCATGAGTGTGAGCTCCAGTCAGCTCAGGGGTTCACTGTGGTTGGGCTGACCCTGTGAGCCCCAGGGGAATGGGGCGGAAAAGCAAGCAGAAGGCCTTGTATGCCCCTTAGGGAACTTGGACTTAATCCCACAGGCTGTGGATGTGGGTGGAGAGACAGCTGGGTATATTGAAGAATTCCAAGCTGAGATATGGTTAGATTTGCATTTTAACTAGATCATTATGGGAACACTGTAGAAAACGGATGTGAGAACAGATCAGGGCCAGGAGAACTAGTAAGCCTAGAACCCTGGTCTTTCCCTTCTGAGATCTCTGTGTCACCCGCTATGGCAAGTTACCTCCATGCATCTGGGTGAAAGCAAATGCCTCAAAATTCACCATATTCACCAATATTCACCATAAGTGAATTCCTACCCTCTTTTGGGTACTTTCTGTTTCTACCTGGTGGGCACTCATTTCTTTATCTGATGCTAACAACATTGCAATATCCTGTTTGGGGAATCCTTCCTATTCTGTCTTCAGTTAGAGCTTTCAAAGGAGGCTAATTCCTTCTCCAGATTCCAAGGGCTGGTGGCTGCCCCAGATCTAGCTAATTTCTAATTCTGTCCTTCTAGGAAAGTCACCAATCAACAATGGGGATGCAGCCTAGACCAGGCCAGTGGAATCCAGTTCTGCCCTAGATTTTTCAGTAATGTGAATCCTTTTTTTTTCCCCCCAGTTTAAGTCAGTCTCATCAGCTATCGCACTCTTCCTAAGAAACACAGCAAGAAACATTTCTGAATACTTCCCATAGTAGAGTAGTTGTTTTAGGTTAGTCTCAGTTTTCAACTATGTGGACCAGGCTAGAGTGTTTGGTGATATACATCTAATGGTTATTTTCTAGTTTGGCCAACTCTTGAACTCAGACTTAACCTTCAGGCCAAGAAGGGACTAATAAACTTATTTCAAGATTAGTCTTACAAATGACTAGTTTTCTTAATCAGAATGCAGAACAAAACAGCTAAGGCACAGAGGGCTCCTGCGGCTTGTTCTGCTTCTGTGGCTGGCAGTGTTTTTCTCCCTTCTCATCTGAGTCACAACACCTGGTCTGAGGGAGCCGCATGATAATAATGGGTGGCTGATCGAGGGGAGAACTAGGGACCCCTTCCTGGGTCCTCTCTGTTGTTGTTTGGGATCCCAAGGAGCAAAGCAGTTGCTCAAGAGAACAGGTCAGTTGGGACTGCATTTTCTTGTCGGATCACCCCATGAAGGATTCGTGCTGAGCAAGGGTCTCCAGAAACGGCAAGGCCAGGAGGGGCAAACAACACCTGCCTCTATCTGACGGCAGGCAGCTGGCGCTGGCTGTCTTCTTTCCTACTCACCAACTGCCAAGGGCTTATGAGAGAAAAAAAAAAGTCTGAAAACCCTAGCAAGGCAGAAAGAAGAATAAAAACACATTGGCAAGTTTTTTTTTTGTATTGATTTCTAGGCTCTTTTACTGTGCAAGTTTATTCATATATTCCTAGCTGTATATTCATCTAAGTGCATGGAGAACCCAGGATTGTGTCTCCTCTGCCATGTCCCTGGCTTTTTCCACTGCACAGTGTATCTTGGGCATCTCCCCCATATGCATATCATTCTTAAATAAGCTAGATTAACCTCCAAACAGTTCCAAGCTGCCCTTATCTGACTCCCATGCTGTTACGTGCGTGCCAGTCGCCTGAGAGCAGTTTTCTTTTGGCCACTGTCCCAGGGAACATCTGCCGGTTGCCTCTTGCTCCTCCTTCAGCAGCAGCCCAGTGATCCATTGACCCCAGAAAATGAACAGAGCCAGGGGGCGCGCAAACCCTCGGGAAAGGAAGCTAAGCAAGTGCTTTTCTAATTCTTTTTTTTTCTTTTGAGACAGGGTCTCGCTTTGTAGTTCAGGCTGGCCCTGAGCTCTCTATGTAGCTCAGGCAAGCCTTGAGCTCAGCAATCCTCCTGCCTCTGCCTCCCGAGTGCTGGGATTACAGGCATGAGCCACCACACCCAGCACTGTGGTATGTGGCATTGATTGCTGGTGGGCCTGAGTCACCATGCCCAGCATTGTATGTGGTTACCGGGCTCGAACTCAGGGCCTTGTGCTTGTGAGGCAGGCATCGGAACCACTGAGCTAAATCTCCAGCCTGCTTGCCTGGTATTTTTGTGTGTGGTTACCGGGGATCGAACCAAGGACCTTGTGCTTGCGAGGCAGGTGCTGGAAACACTGAGCTAAACCTCTGGCTCCCTTTTCTAATTCTTACAATGGATATCGCATAGCTGCTATACTATTGCATTATTGTCAATTATTCTGATGGAAATCTAATTTTACTATGTACTGCTTGCTTAAAAATGGTTCTTCGTTGTCATCTGATTTCAGGATAATTACCTAAATCTGTATCCATCGGGGAATATGACCCTGGTGTCATCTCCCTTGCCTGCCCTTTTGATCCAGCCTTTCTTTTTCCTACCTGGCTCTGTTGTTCTTTTTCAATGACAGATCCTCTTTTTTATCTCTTTCACACTCTGATCCCAATCCACCTTGGACTCTTAAATTTCTGGCTATGCCATGACCTCACTTCCATCTGTATTTCCTTAGGGAAGCCACTTAGCTTCTAGATGGTGTCCCCTAATTTCTGTTCCTTACTGACCTTCCTTGTACTCATCATATCTGCAAACACATGTCCCCACCAGGGACTTCTCATAGAGTTTGGGGTGAATGGTTCCTAGTATCTGGATCCATGCTAGGCACATCATAAGGCTTCAGCAAATAAAGGAAGGAACAGTGTCACCGCTGTCATTTGAATGGGGGAGAAGAAAGGAAGCACATAGGCACGAATCAGCTTCGTGGCTTGTCCTTTTCTTCCTTCTTGTCTCTTCCTGCTATCAACTTCATGGGCTCCTCTAGGCCTCCTATTCAGCAAAAACTCAGATAGGATCCCAAACCTCTTCATCTTGTTTCTCTCTTCTATTTCTCTGCTAGAGACAGGAGGCAGGAGGAAGAGGGGTCAGAGCCATAGCATTTTTAAAACATGCAGATGTGAATCCCTGGCCCAGTGCCCAGAGAGACAGACTCTCCCAGAGTAAGCTAAGACTTCATCTTCAGAAAGTTAACCCTGGTTTGGAGGTGGAAATGACCAGGATTTGCTGCATGAATATAGTCAGCTCAACTCCTTAGTCCTGGTACAGCTCTTCCTCATGTAACTTACTAAGTCTGAGATTATAGGAGAAAAGTAGCAACTGTTTTCCCATTTTCTACCTGGAAGCTCGGTTTTTCTACCCTTCTCCTTGCATGGCCATGACAGTGTTAATAACAATGCTAAACAGCACCTCCCACAGCGGGTTTCCGGTCCCTGAGCTCACTGGAGGGTAAAACACACCTGTTTGCTCCATTGTTTTTGTCCTGTGCTCCCGAATCTCAGTGTGAATTTGTTATCCTCGCCTAGTTACAAAGAAGGATCACATCTCCCCTAACTGCTCAGGCTCTTTCATGGCTTTACACAATCATTCCTAGGCTCAGAAACCACAGATGACTCTTTTGTTGGAGAGGAAAATCCAAGTTCTTTGCCAGACATTCAAGGCCCTTTGGCCCGAGCTTCCTCTCCCATGTCCTCTTCCAAAGGTTACTGTGTAGGAAATTTCTGCTCTGACACACATCATTCTTGATCACTGATGCACTGTTTGGATTTTAGGTATTGGTACTGCTCATCCCAGGAGCTTCTCTCCTTCCTCTTCATATCTGAGCACTACTCTCCACGTCGCTCTTCTGGGATCCACAGGAGTTTTGACTCCTCCAAGTCTTTTCAGGAACCACAAACAAAAGCCAATAGCCTCCTTTCACATGCACATGGCCTCTCAGTAGCCTTCAGCCTTGCTGCTGACTCTCCTCTCCCATGCCCATCTATCCTGTTCTATCTTCTGAGTGGATACATATCCATTTCACCCAATCATTACACACCAAAGTTTCTGCCAGCATGTCCCGAGACACTTCTCTCATCTCTTAACTCTCAACGGGGAAGAGAAGTCACAATGTGTAACTCCATCCTAGCTATTTGCTCTGGCTTCTGAACTCCTAGGTCCAACTCTTGGACATTCAATAGCCTCATTCCTCAGGAATGGCCAAGACAAATTCATGATCTTTCTCTGTCCTCCCAACCTCTAGTCTAGCCTCCTGTAGTGTTTGTCTCTCTCAGTAAATGGCATTACCATCCACTTAAGCATACAATCCACAACTGTAGAAGTCATTCTGGTCCCTGTTTGCTCCAGAGATACTTTTGGGTGCCAACTGTGTGGCACACTCTGGCTTTCATGGCTCTATATCCTATTGTCTTAGTTTTGTATAGGCATGTGACCTTTTTTTCCAATAAGATGACAGGATACTGGCACACAGGGACTATGTATTATAAAGCATATCAAGCCCTAACTTTAGCCTAGTGTCACATTCATAGCAGATACTCAATAATTCTATGCTTAGAAAAGCATAGCAGCCTGTGAGGTACATATAACAAGATGTATTCAGAAGGTGAAAGAGGACTGTAGTTTGATTCCTTAGTACTGCTAATATGAGATGACTGATTTAGGTACATATGAAAGATTATAAATCTTTTCCTGCTTTAAAATCTGTAATTATAGGATAACACATACATTTTTATTGCAATGGAGAACCTAATTCCAAGCACTAAGTTGTACATTTTCAGATGCCCATGTAGTAATGGAACGGCTGGCTTCACAACAGTAATGGTGCTCCTTAGGGAGAGCATTGGATTGGGAAGTAAATATCCTTTGTTTTTTTCAAGTGTTATGGTACAATACATTAGATCAGGTGCACGAAATAAGGATGTATTTGTTCTGTCATAATATGAAGAGTTATATAAGGTAGAAGAACTACCAGGGAGATGATTTATGAAATCAGCAACACACATAAGATTTATGATACTGAGTGAGGAAGAGATATGAAAATCATGACCAGATGGATGTCAATTTTACACTTAATTATGAGTGATTTTTAAAAATTCAGGTCTCAAATTAAATAAGATGATACATTGCATTTTTTTAGAGTTCAAAAAATAGAGAAGGGCTTAAATAGTCCAGATCTTAACTCTATTATCTGCTTAAAATGTCTAGTGGACAGCTAGTGTGGCTATTCTCAATCCCTCCTTCATTGGGATCTCACTTCTCTATTTTTGAACACATATGGTAATGGAAAGGTTTTTGGTATGTTTGAGTTTGTCTATGTAGTTTTCCCTGCTTATGTTCATTTTATTCTCTACAGTACCTACAATATGTTTGAAGACTTGCCTACATAAAAACTACAGAATAGAGCTCTTAGGTATCTCTGAGTTGTGTTTGTTGTTCAGACATTTAACATGTCTCCTAAGTGTCTAGACAAATTCTAACAATCTGAAAGACACAGTAACATCTCCGGGGCTCTTACCTTCTATTTCCAAAGTTCTATAGCATTCAGCAAATACTAAGCAGTGACTAGTAATTGAATTAATGGTGGAGCAAATGAATCTTGACTATAGGTACCCACAGTCAGCTTGAGAAATCAGACATAGAAAGATATGGTTGATAAAGAAAAGACAGAAAACCCATAGAAAATGGACAAAGGATATCAATAGAAAATGAATAAAGATAAAGGACAGTGGCCCAAACCAGACATGCTAATAATGGTGATGTGGTGCTAAAGCTCATTAGTAATCAAGACATGTAAGTTAAAAATGACTTAAACATGGAAGTTAAAATGACATGGAAGTTAAAATGAGTATAACCATGCCAAGAATTGGTGAGAGTATAGAGTAAGTAGGACAATAATACACAGTGGATGGTATTTGATAAGCTAGTGTGAAGAGCCATTTGCCAACATTTTCTAAAATGAAAGAGTATCAAACCTTTGATTCAGCAGTTCTACTACAGGGCCTACGACTCAGAGAAAATATTGCATGCATACAGAAGGGGGTGCATAAAAGAAGCATTGGTTTAATAGCAAGGGAATATAAGTAATCTGAATATTCATCCATGAAAAAAGTGGATGAATAGAGTTGCATTCCATTAAAGCATTTCTCACATAGCAGTGAGGTTGAATGAACTAGACCAGATGTGAATAACCCTAAAAAGTCCTAATTAGATTTTAAAAAGCAAGTAGAAGTGGGATAAGTTGCAACAAAATGCCATTTGGACAGAAATTTAAAAATCAAATTATGAAAACAAACACACAATAAAAATGTGGATGGGGATGACAGAGATGCCAAATTCAGGATTGTATTGGTTATGGGACCAGGGTAGGAAAATGAAATATTAGTTTTTATCTAGGTGTAGTGTAGAGAGATTTTAAAAACAGTAATTAATGCTCTGTACCTAAACCACAGCTGATTGGAGGTCATGTTATAAGATGTGTTAAATGAAAGGGTTGGATGAACATCTGATTAAGCAAAACCAATTAGGTTCTCTCTTGTTCCTACATAAAAAATATTTCCTCTTTCAAAAAGGGGGTAAGAAACAATGACCTTTGTTGCAGAGCTGACATGTAACAATTATTGGTTTCTTTTCCTCTATCTCCTTATATGGGTCTTCCCAACTGCACTTAAAGATGGCCATGGGACAGTTCTGAGGAAGGAGAGGTAAGAAAGTCTTTCTTGAGGTTATTCAAAGAAAGTTTTAATATTTCTGAAAATGAGGATAGATCAAGCTGGCAGCACCCTTCCTGCCCCCTTGCCTTCTTTGAATATGGATAAGATGATCCGGAGCTCTGAAAACTCTTATAACCAGGAGGACAAGAGAAGGTTAAGAGAAGAATCCCAGCGGTGCTGGCTTTGACACCATTGATCCACTGATACAGTACCAGTAAACACTTGACTCTGATATTTTATTTTGTACAAATAAATGAATTAATTTCCAACTGTCTAAGATTTTGTAGCCTGGAGTTTATAAAAACCCTTTCTGATATGATATGCTGTAAAGACATATTACTAAGTTTTATCACATCCTGTTCCAGTTTGCCACAATCTCTTTCAGTGAGATACCTCAAATTACAGGTCCTACTCTAGGGGAACCAGATTTTCACTCAACAGGGAAAGGCTGTCAACTTTCTTATTTGAATGTATATGTTGCTATTACAGTGTACCAAGACCAAACTTGTTCTTTTGGTATCCTCATAATACTGGTCATTTGCTGGAACAACCCAGCATTCTTGGTTCTAGCATTCTTCACTAGCAGTCAGGAGTTCATAAAACAGTGGTACTTAGTGTGAATAGAAAGTACCACCCAATGTAGAAACTCATAGAGACTACACTCCTTTCGCCAAAGCTGTACAATTTACAGAAGCCTTTGACCATTGCCTCCTCTGAGAGCCTCCCTTCAGTCTTCCTGGGACTGCCACACCCTCGGAGTTACATTCCTGGTCCCCATGACTGGTGCAGGGCAGTGGATCCCTGGTCACATCATCTCTCTCTGTAGGAACTTCAGGACTGGCCAGTGGATCTGAGTTTTATAGAATTCACTGAAGTGGGTGTGGAATGAGACCGGGTGCCTGTGTTCTTTCAGGGATCTATTACTCTCATCGAGCTGGTATGGGGAGATCATTAGAAACGAGAGAGGGAAACACCTCTTGCAGAAATGATGCACCTCTTGCAGTGTGTGTCCCTCATGCTGTGTGGCCGCCGCACCTAAACTTCCCGGGCTCGGTATCACAGTGGATGAGGTGCACTGTGCCTTCAGTTCAACCTAGCATTTTTCTTGTTTCATTCCTTGAAGGAATTGTGGGCCAAAACCTCTCTCATCATGAACAAAAATTAAACATTTTCCCCAAATAATTAACACTCATGTCTATCTGTCTCTCTATATTTATAAGAAGGAAGAATGAAAAATCCCTACCTTTAGTTCTAAGATAGGAAAAGATGTAACAAACAACAATTAGGAACTCATCATATTTTCTTCTTGTGGCTCTTAGTGGTTTCTAGACTATTTTCAGGCATGATATGATCATCAACGTCAGTGAGAAAAGTTTTAGGGCAAAAACTTCTGCAGCAACAAAAGGGCAACATCCATGGTTGGCCCTTGTTCTGCCTGTGTGGTGCTAAGCTTTGGGAACTTGGGTTTATGCAATTACATGAGAGAACCTTGTGCTTTGATTCCTAAAGAGTGCAGTGATCATTTTTTTCTGAGAAAATTTATAGTTGAGAAACATAGTTTAGATCACAAGAACCCTCAGATTTCAATTTTCATTAGCTAAATGGATCTGACATCTTCTTTGTATATATATTTTTTTGTATAGAAGTTTTGAAGAGTAAAGATTGTTCTTTGCTGTTGGAATAGTCTTTAGGAAGAACAAAATAGGTAGGAAATTCTCATAAAGAGTCCAGCTTGTGGCTGTAATTCCACTGTCAATTAATCCCATTCAGAGAGGGAATTCAACTAGCCTAGTGTCTTGTTTCTCTACAGGAAATGTTTAAATATATCTTGCATTGCTGTCTGTCACTTGGGACTAGGAAAATTTTAGTATGTTAGAGGGAGACAGAAGAGACTTCTTAGAAGCAAATAAAACAATCTATTAGGTCAAAACGATCCTCCAGGCAGTCCTATGAGCTTTGCATTGAGCATGGCCTTACAGCAAGCAAACACAGATTGAGGCAATTAGCCACTTCCAACTTTTTTGCAAGCAGTAGCAATGGGAGTTTTGCCAAGATGATGATTAAGGATTAAACAATGGCATGGGAACTTGATCAGAAGCTCCCAAAGTTTTTTTTGCCAGCACCTGACATTTCTACACCACTACCTCTGAGGCTGTGAAAGGCAGGGGCCCTTCTCCCAGACCTCACCCCTGAGGCCACTTACTGCTTAGGGGAAAGTGAGGAAGAGAAGGGTTTCTCCACCAAGTCCTAACAGGGAGCAAAGCCAAGAGAGGCAGGAAGAAGCATGCTCATTTCCAACCTTTTTGGCAGGCTTGAGCAAGAGGAAAAGCCACTGCCAATTCTATTTTTTAATACAGACTTTAAAAGGGTTGTGTCTGCACATGCAAAGGGAAGTGCATAGTGTGTTGTGTTAATATAAGCAGCACAACAATTTTTTTCTAATTAAAAAATAAAATGCCTAAAACTTTCCTGGCTGTCCAAATATTTGTTTTACATGAAATAGATCCAAATTAAGGTGGGAGACTGAAGCACAACTCTTTCTTCTGTGGTTATACATGTGTTCCCCACCCCAATGTAGCTCATTCCACCAGGCCCAAGCAGAGCCAGGGAGAGACCACCTAGGATTTT